>CAWUFW010023868.1:0-68574 GCA_963921515.1 Calotriton arnoldi | reverse complement strand
CAAGCGCCCAGGTGCGTTTGGGCGTATTTTAACTAATTGCATCACGTGACTGAAATCACCATACTACTGATCCCACAGTGCATTGTGAACGTATTTTAAAATGCAAGCTGGAAGTCCAAGAATGTTATGACCTTCGTGGTGATTATTTCCTAACACAAGCACTGTTGTTACTGTGGGGTTATCTTTGCAAACAGTCAGGTGAGTTTGTACATACCGCAAATGTTCTCATGGCATGTTACATTCAGGAAACACAGCTTTTCACAGCACAATCATAACAGGATATCGTCCTGTTTGAATCCCTTCCATGCGCCATTCCTTTTTGCTCTAGTGGCATTCCTAAGTAGGTTGGAAGCGCAAGTGAG
The DNA here is from genome assembly GCA_963921515.1 of Calotriton arnoldi. Taxonomy (NCBI): domain Eukaryota; kingdom Metazoa; phylum Chordata; class Amphibia; order Caudata; family Salamandridae; genus Calotriton; species Calotriton arnoldi. Next base: position 68,212 of record CAWUFW010023868.1, on the reverse strand, counting down.
TCAGGCTCCTCCATTTAACATCCAGAAAAGCATTTCCCCGTTCCGGAGCCCCAGACCCTTCAGGGCGGCCTCACACAATGGGCACGGAGCAGCCCATCCAAACCACACTGGTCACACAAACACCGTGAGGCCCAATACTGTGAAAGTGGCTTTATTTCCAAAATTCAGCAGCGCCAGTTTCCATTCATCTAACGTTTCGGCACCATTGCCTTGATCACAGACTGGAACACAAGCGCCCAGGTGCGTTTCGGCCTATTTTAACTAATTGCATCACGTGACTGAAATCACCATACTACTGATCCCACAGTGCATTGTGAACGTATTTTAAAATGCAAGCTGGAAGTCCAAGAATGTTATGACCTTCGTGGTGATTATTTCCTAACACAAGCACTGTTGTTACTGTGGGGTTATCTTTGCAAACAGTCAGGTGAGTTTGTACATACCGCAAATGTTCTCATGGCATGTTACATTCAGGAAACACAGCTTTTCACAGCACGATCATAACAGGATATCGTCCTGTTTGAATTCCTTCCATGCGCCATTCCTTTTTGCTCTAGTGGCATTCCTAAGTAGGTTGGAAGCGCAAGTGAGTCAGGCTCCTCCATTTAACATCCAGAAAAGCATTTCCCCGTTCCGGAGCCCCAGACCCTTCAGGGCGGCCTCACACAATGGGCACGGAGCAGCCCATCCAAACCACACTGGTCACACAAACACCGTGAGGCCCAATACTGTGAAAGTGGCTTTATTTCCAAAATTCAGCAGCGCCAGTTTCCATTCGTCTAACGTTTCGGCACCATTGCCTTGATCACAGACTGGAACACAAGCGCCCAGGTGCGTTTGGGCCTATTTTAACTAATTGCATCACGTGACTGAAATCACCATACTACTGATCCCACAGTGCATTGTGAACGTATTTTAAAATGCAAGCTGGAAGTCCAAGAATGTTATGACCTTCGTGGTGATTATTTCCTAACACAAGCACTGTTGTTACTGTGGGGTTATCTTTGCAAACAGTCAGGTGAGTTTGTACATACCGCAAATGTTCTCATGGCATGTTACATTCAGGAAACACAGCTTTTCACAGCACGATCATAACAGGATATCGTCCTGTTTGAATCCCTTCCATGCGCCATTCCTTTTTGCTCTAGTGGCATTCCTAAGTAGGTTGGAAGCGCAAGTGAGTCAGGCTCCTCCATTTAACATCCAGAAAAGCATTTCCCCGTTCCGGAGCCCCAGACCCTTCAGGGCGGCCTCACACAATGGGCACGGAGCAGCCCATCCAAACCACACTGGTCACACAAACACCGTGAGGCCCAATACTGTGAAAGTGGCTTTATTTCCAAAATTCAGCAGCGCCAGTTTCCATTCGTCTAACGTTTCGGCACCATTGCCTTGATCACAGACTGGAACACAAGCGCCCAGGTGCGTTTGGGCGTATTTTAACTAATTGCATCACGTGACTGAAATCACCATACTACTGATCCCACAGTGCATTGTGAACGTATTTTAAAATGCAAGCTGGAAGTCCAAGAATGTTATGACCTTCGTGGTGATTATTTCCTAACACAAGCACTGTTGTTACTGTGGGGTTATCTTTGCAAACAGTCAGGTGAGTTTGTACATACCGCAAATGTTCTCATGGCATGTTACATTCAGGAAACACAGCTTTTCACAGCACGATCATAACAGGATATCGTCCTGTTTGAATCCCTTCCATGCGCCATTCCTTTTTGCTCTAGTGGCATTCCTAAGTAGGTTGGAAGCGCAAGTGAGTCAGGCTCCTCCATTTAACATCCAGAAAAGCATTTCCCCGTTCCGGAGCCCCAGACCCTTCAGGGCGGCCTCACACAATGGGCACGGAGCAGCCCATCCAAACCACACTGGTCACACAAACACCGTGAGGCCCAATACTGTGAAAGTGGCTTTATTTCCAAAATTCAGCAGCGCCAGTTTCCATTCGTCTAACGTTTCGGCACCATTGCCTTGATCACAGACTGGAACACAAGCGCCCAGGTGCGTTTGGGCGTATTTTAACTAATTGCATCACGTGACTGAAATCACCATACTACTGATCCCACAGTGCATTGTGAACGTATTTTAAAATGCAAGCTGGAAGTCCAAGAATGTTATGACCTTCGTGGTGATTATTTCCTAACACAAGCACTGTTGTTACTGTGGGGTTATCTTTGCAAACAGTCAGGTGAGTTTGTACATACCGCAAATGTTCTCATGGCATGTTACATTCAGGAAACACAGCTTTTCAAAGCACAATCATAACAGGATATCGTCCTGTTTGAATCCCTTCCATGCGCCATTCCTTTTTGCTCTAGTGGCATTCCTAAGTAGGTTGGAAGCGCAAGTGAGTCAGGCTCCTCCATTTAACATCCAGAAAAGCATTTCCCCGTTCCGGAGCCCCAGACCCTTCAGGGCGGCCTCACACAATGGGCACGGAGCAGCCCATCCAAACCACACTGGTCACACAAACACCGTGAGGCCCAATACTGTGAAAGTGGCTTTATTTCCAAAATTCAGCAGCGCCAGTTTCCATTCGTCTAACGTTTCGGCACCATTGCCTTGATCACAGACTGGAACGCAAGCGCCCAGGTGCGTTTGGGCGTATTTTAACTAATTGCATCACGTGACTGAAATCACCATACTACTGATCCCACAGTGCATTGTGAACGTATTTTAAAATGCAAGCTGGAAGTCCAAGAATGTTATGACCTTCGTGGTGATTATTTCCTAACACAAGCACTGTTGTTACTGTGGGGTTATCTTTGCAAACAGTCAGGTGAGTTTGTACATACCGCAAATGTTCTCATGGCATGTTACATTCAGGAAACACAGCTTTTCACAGCACGATCATAACAGGATATCGTCCTGTTTGAATCCCTTCCATGCGCCATTCCTTTTGGCTCTAGTGGCATTCCTAAGTAGGTTGGAAGCGCAAGTGAGTCAGGCTCCTCCATTTAACATCCAGAAAAGCATTTCCCCGTTCCGGAGCCCCAGACCCTTCAGGGCGGCCTCACACAATGGGCACGGAGCAGCCCATCCAAACCACACTGGTCACTTGACCTTGCCAGGTAGGTCGCTCCCCCACCACACAGCTCCGCCTGTGCTGTCTGCCCGCTGCTCCTGTAGGTAAGATCGCCCTCCGCTTGTGGCCCCGGTGCCAGTTTTGTCTGCTTGTCTCCCCTTTCCTTTCTGTGCCCCTCGCTGCCCCACTGTTGTTGTGCCCGTGATTTGCCTGCTTTCCCCCCGTTTTTCCTTTCTGTGCCCCTCGCTGCCCCACTGTTGTTGTGCCCGTGATTTGCCTGCTTTCCCCCCGTTTTTCCTTTCTGTGCCCCTCGCTGCCCCACTGTTGTTGTGCCCGTGATTTGCCTGCTCTCCCCCCGTTTTTCCTTTCTGTGCCCCTCGCTGCCCCACTGTTGTTGTGCCCGTGATTTGCCTGCTTTCCCCCCGTTTTTCCTTTCTGTGCCCCTCGCTGCCCCACTGTTGTTGTGCCCGTGATTTGCCTGCTCTCCCCCCGTTTTTCCTTCTGTGCCCCTCGCTGCCTATCGCCATTCCCGCCGCTGCGTCCCTGCGGCCCCGCCCCCTGACTGCCCATTCGCTGCCCCTGCCTCCCGCCTCCCAGCTGCTCCTCCCTCCCACCTCCCCATAAATGGCGGCCGCTGCACGGCCGCGCAGCGGACGTGCGCAGCGGGCGCGCCGCTGGCGCGCCGAAGGCGCGCCTAAGGCAAGCCCGTCTGCGCCCGTCCGCGACTGGACCGCGCCCAGCGCCAGAACCCCTGGATCCCACCGATGCAACACCACTCGACGGACCTACGACGCCGCCACACTCACCGCACTCAATGCCGGCCGGAACCCTGCCTGCTACCGAGCCTCACCGAGACGCACCCACGGACCCTTCACCTGCCAAACCTGCCGATTCACCTGCCCCCTGACGTGCACCACCTCCGCCAAGTCGAGCAACAGCAGCAACCACCTGAAATGCATCCTGCTGAACACCCGCTCCGTCCACAGGCACGCCGTGGAACTCTGGGACCTGCTCGACGCAACAGCACCGGACATCGCCTTCCTCACCGAAACCTGGATGAACGCCTCCTCAGCGCCTGACATCGCCATAGCCATCCCGGATGGATACAAGATCACCCGGAGGGACCGCGTCAACCAGACGGGAGGAGGCATCGCCATCGTACACAAGAACACCATCCGCATCTCGACTAACTCCGACGAGACCTTCACCGCCGCCGAACACCTACACTTCCAGATACACACGGACCCCAAGACCACCCTCCGAGGCACCCTCATCTACAGACCCCCGGGACCACGCACACTATTCAGCGAAGACATCGCAGACTTCATCAGCCCGCACGCCATGCCCTCCGCCGACTACATCCTCCTAGGGGACCTCAACTTCCACCTGGAGAACAACAACGACAGAAACACCACCGCCCTGCTGGACAACCTCGCCAACCTCGGACTCAAGCAACTGGTGAACACGCCCACCCACTACGCCGGCCACACGCTTGACCCCGTCTTCTCGTCCAGCAAGCACATCTCCTTCAGCCACGCCACCGGACTCCACTGGACCGACCACAGCTGCGTCCACTTCAGCTTCAGAAAGACTGCGACCCACCACCACCCGCAACAGGCTCCCCGCCGGAGCTGGAGCAAGATCACCGCCGAGCAGCTCACCGCCTCCCTCAGCCAGAACACACCCACCGACACAACGGACCCAAACGAAGCAGCCAGCAACCTCGCCAAGTGGCTGACCGCCTGCGCCGACGACCTCGCACCACTAAAAACCCTCCCAGCAGACCCGGAAGCAAGAAAACCCCTTGGTTCACCAACGAACTCAAGGAATCCAAGAAGAACTGCCGCACTCTCGAGAAAACCTGGCGACTCGACCAGACCACAGACAACAGGACCGCCCTCAAGCACGCCACCCGCAAACACCACCAGCTGATCCGTGCCACCAAGAAGTCGGCACTCAAAGAACGACTGGACAACAACGCCCATGACAGCAAGGAACTTTTCAGCATCGTCAAAGAGTTCTCCAACCCCAGCGCCGGAAACAACGACATCACCCCTCGCAAGACCTCTGCAACTCACTCTCCGCGTTCTTCCACCGCAAGATCACCGACATACACAACAGCTTCAACGCACAAACAACGCACCCTACCGCCGAACCAATGCCCGCCACCACCACCCTCTGCAACTGGACCCCGATCAACACCGAAGACACCACCCGCACGATGAACTCCATCCACTCCGGATCACCAACCGACCCCTGCCCACACCACGTCTTCAACAAAGCCGACGCCACCATCGCACCCCATCTCCGGGACATCATCAACTCCTCCTTCCGCACCGCCACCTTCCCGGAGAGCTGGAAGCACGCCGAGCTTACCGCCCTCCTGAAGAAACCAACGGCGGACCCCACCGACCTCAAGAACTACCGCCCCATCTCGCTCCTTCCGTTTCCGGCCAAAGTCATCGAGAAGACCGTCAACAGACAGCTTGCCGCCTTCCTCGAGACGAATGGATCCCTCGACCCCTCGCAGTCCGGGTTTCGGGCCAACCACAGCACCGAGACCGCCCTTATCGCAGCCACCGACGACATCAGAACCCTAACCGACAACGGGGAAACAGCTGCCCTCATCCTCCTGGACCTCTCCGCGGCGTTCGACACCGTCTGCCACCGCACCCTAGTGAAGCGCCTCAGCAACATCGGAATCCGAGAGAAAGCACTGGAATGGATCATCTCGTTCCTCGCCGGAAGAACCCAGAGAGTCCGCCTCTCCCCGTTCAGATCCGAAGCCACCGAAGTCATCTGCGGCGTTCCACAAGGATCCTCACTCAGCCCGACCCTCTTCAACGTCTACATGAGCCCCCTCGCAGCCATCGCACGCCGACACAACCTCAACATCATCTCCTACGCCGACGACACCCAGCTGATCCTCTCCCTCACCAACGACCCCACCACCGCCAGAGCCAACCTGCACGACGGGATGAGAGACGTCGCCGACTGGATGAGGAACAGCCGCCTTAAACTGAACTCAGACAAGACGGAAGTCCTCATCCTGGGCTCATCACCCTCCGCCTGGGACGACTCCTGGTGGCCCCCGGCCCTGGGCACCGCACCCAAGCCAACGGACCACGCACGCAACCTGGGCTTCATCCTGGACTCCTCCCTGTCAATGACCAAACAAGTCAACGCCGTCTCATCTTCATGCTTCAACACCCTGCGCATGCTCCGCAAGATCTTCAGATGGATCCCCACTGAAACCAGGAAGACCGTCACCCAGGCACTCGTCACCAGCCGACTGGACTATGGGAACACCCTCTACGCCGGAACCACAGCCAAACTTCAAAAGAGACTCCAGCGCATCCAGAACGCCTCCGCACGACTCATCCTGGACATCCCCCGACACAGCCACATCACCGTGCACCTGAAAGACCTGCACTGGCTCCCCGTCAGCAAGAGAATCACGTTCAGACTCCTCACCCACGCACACAAGGCCCTCCACGACCTGGGCCCAAAGTACCTCAACGACCGCATGTCCTTCTACACGCCCACACGCCAGCTACGATCAACCAGCCACGCCCTCGCCACCGTACCACGCATCCGCAGAACCACCGCCGGAGGAAGATCCTTCTCCTACCTGGCGGCCAAGACCTGGAACTCCCTCCCCACTCACCTTCGGCGAACCCAGGACCATCTCGCCTTCAGGAAGCAGCTCAAGACCTGGCTGTTCGAGCAGTAACTTACCCCCTCCCCCAGCGCCTTGAGACCCTCCCGGGTGAGTAGCGCGCTCTATAAATGCCGTGATTGATTGATTGATTGATTACCCCCCCGCCAATCTTGGCGGCGGGGGTAGCATTCCACCCTTCTAGAGGGATAAGACATGTACCTGCTGTGGAAACGCGGTAGAATCCTAAAGAGCCCTGGCATCACAAAATGGATGCCACCAGTCACAGACACTGGGCTGCCCTCCTGCTGATGACCGAAACTCGCAGTGGAGGAAGCCCAACAATAGGCATCCTGTCACAGGGAGGTGTAACCACCTTCCAGACAGGGTTTAGTGTATTGGGGCTGGGTGGGTGCACTCTTAGAGTGCTTTGAAGTCCTGCACTGGGGGAGCAGAAGGCTCCTCTGTGCATATGCCAGTTCAAACCAGCTCAGGGGCTACCTGCCCCTGCTCTGGCGCGAAACTGGACAAAGGGAAGTGGGTGTAGCCACCCCTCCCTTGACCCTCCCATAGGTGGGGTCATAGAGCTAGTCCATCCCCTCTTTTTAGTATAAGAGGGGGAACCTTGCCATTGCAAAGCAGATAACCCCTGGACGACGCTCTACAGAAGAATCCTGGCCCTTCGACGTTCCACTACCTTTGGAAGACAGAAGAATCTCCCTTGGAGTCAAGGAGTGACTCCCCTGCTTGGCAGGCACCAAAAACGACAACGACGGTCGCAAACTACGCCGCTCCCGCCGGAGTCCGAAGTCCCTGCAGCCCAAGAAGTGGATTTCCTGACCTCTCCCAGGCCATCGTGAGTCCCCAGCGAAGCTGAGGCAAGTGGACCCCACGAGTAACGAGGAACCGCGACCCCTGGGTACCGTGCACTATTGTCGAGTGCAACCCCTTCACAACGTTCTACGAACTTGTGCTTTGGACCACGTATGGTCCCGACCTCCAGCAGGAATCCCTCTGAAGATCAGAGGCCTACACCATCCTGAGTGACCGTGGGCCCCTGTTGAGTGATTCCGTCCGAGGTGTCTTCGCGATCCCTTGTCCGCCGGCTTGTGGGTCTCCAGAAGACTTCTTAAAGAAACCAAAGGGCTCCCCTGGTTGCTCCAGGCCTGCCCTGACTTACCCTCGCTGGGTGAGTCCCTCAGACCTTGCTGGTCTGCGCCATCGACTTTTCTTCATCTCCCCGAGACTTGCTGCTGCCAAGGCTTGTTGGCTCCGATCGAGTTGCCGACACCGCAGTCAGCTGCAGACGTCGAGGGACCCACCGAATCCAGCTCCTGGTCATCGTCGACCCCTCCTGGACCACGTGGCTGAAGAGTCAAGGCACCAGCAACCGACCTGAATCGACCGACGACGGTGGGCATCCATCTTCCTTGCCCCGGGTCACTGCCCAGTGACTTTGAACACTGTCCCCTCTGCTTTCAGGTCATCCTTCTTCAGAATCCAGGCTTGGATTCCACCGGACACTTCTTCAGCTCCCGCAAGCAGCAAGTCTTCTTTGTTCGCCATTGAAAACGACGCCGCGACCCGACACCAAAGGACACCTGTGCACCCGGCTTCCCTGGGTGAGGTAACTCCAGCACTACGGTGCTCCTGTGGGTGTGGGCCCTAGAACTACTTACCCTGTAAGTGACTTGCTTGTAGGTTCTCCCGAAGTATCCTAAAACTCTTTATTTCCAACCGCGACTTGCCCCATTGAAGTTAACGGCGATCCGCGCCTGTGTATCCACACTGCACGCGTCCCCCGTGGGTCCTTTACTTACCTGCCTTGGGTGGTTTCGTGAGGCCCCAGCACTTCTGAAGGCCCTAGGCCTTGTCTCCCTGCAAGTCGTTGTCCCTAAGTCTCTTACTTAGTATATGGTCTGGTACGCCCCTAGGGCCCCAGCCATATTTTGTGCTTAACTTATTGTGAAACGTTGATTTGTGCATATGTTTGTCTTCTAATCTCATAAAGAGATTAGTAGAGAGTTATTTAGAAATAAATACATATATATTTGATATATATACCTGTGTGGTGTCTTTTCATTTGGTGATTCAAGAGATTATATGGTAAAACAAGCTGCTTTACATTCCTCCGAGACTTAGCCTGAAGGCTGCTCTCCACAGCTACCACTAGGATAGCTTTCTTTAAAAGGTTGTCTTAAACCTATCTACCATAAGAGTCGATTTGCCCTGGTGCAAGGTGTCCACTTTAATTAGTGAACAGCATATACCAGGCCAACTTCTCACATTGGTGGGCAGCGTGTGGGATTCCAGCTTGCCATTGTTTTACCAGAAAATCTCTATTTGAATTACTAACTGAAAACCATTATAGGTACTCAAGGTACATATAAAGTCAAGCTTAGTATCAATAAGTTCTACTGAACTTAGAGCTGTGTGCCAAGGGATAGCACACCCTTTCCACAGCTCAAGCTAGGATCAGTAGGCCACAAACTAGTGTAGGTAGTACAACACTGCACAACACTAGAATGTCCTTAAAGGGTGGACCCAGTGGATCCACTCAGCCTCAGTATAAGGACATGGCTTTCTCTGACTTGAGAGCCATGTGTGTTGACAGACACCTGAGACTAGGACAGAGTCCCTCAACCCTGCACCTGATAGATCTGCTAACAGCAGATGACCTTAGATTGGCTCTAGGAGCTAAAGGGTTTGAATCAGTGGGTGGGTCAGTCATAGTATCTGGGTCAGATGATGAAAATCAGAATGACCAAGACTCTGTGATTGAAGGGCCAGGCTCCAAGGGGCCTGAAAAGGACAGAGGAATTCTCCCTAAGAGAACTGACAGAGAGGAGGAGAGGCACAGATCCCCTTCCAGGGAATCTGACCACTCTTATCACTCTGGCAGAGAATTTGTCCAGCAGAGGAGCTCATACTTTTCCTTAAGAGAGACCTCCTCTGAGAGAAGGTGCAAACTGCTCCAGTATGAGGAAGCCAGAGTGGCCCTCAGAACCAAGCAGTTGGCACTGGATAGGGAAGCCCTGGAGATCCAGAGAGCTTCTAGAAAAGAGGGGTTAGAACCCCCTGGTGGCAGCAACAGTGTCCCTAGAGGCAGAGAATATATTCCTGACCATAGGAACCTGAGCAAGGTTGTTCCTCCCTACCAGAGTGGGGATGATATCCACAAGTGGATAACTGCTATGGAGAGGGCCTGTAGAGTACAGCAGGTCCCCCAAAAGCAGTGGGCAGCAATCTTGTGGCTCTCCTTTTCAGATAAAGGAAGAGACAAGCTCCTCACTGTTAGAGAGGAGGATGCTGATGATTATGAGGTCCTGAAGAGTGCACTGATAGATGGGTTTGGCTTAACCACTGAGCAGTACAGGTTGAAGTTCAGAGATACCCAGAAGGCACAGACTCAGGACTGGACAGACTTTGTAGATTGTGCATCCAAGGCTCTGGAGGGTTGGCTGGTTGGCAGTAGGGTTACTGATTTCAAAGGATTTTATAATCTAATGATGAGAGAACAGATCCTTAATAATTGTCAAAACCAGCTTTTACACCAGTACCTGGTGGACTCTGATCTGACCTCTCCCCAAGAATTGGGAAAGAAGGCAGACAAATGGGTCAGAACCAGAGTAAGGCCTAAGAATCAGGGTGGTGACCACAAGAAAGATTCTACCAAGTCCCAAGAGAAAGGTGGGGATAAATCCAAGGATAAGTCCACTACAGGGCCCCAAAATTCCTCTTCTGGGGGTGGGTCCCAAACTCCTTCCTCTCCTGAAAAGAAACCCTATTGCCATGTCTGTAAAAAGCCTGGGCACTGGAAATCTGATCCCAGTTGTCCCAGGAATGGCAATAAAGAAAATGTTCCTCCAACAACTACTACCACCCCTCCTGGTACTACCAGTAGTAATCCTCCAGTTGGGAGTAGTGCACCCAAAAAGTTAGGTGCTTTTGCAAGAGGAACAGAGGTGGGCCCTAGTTTAGACAGGACCCCCTCAACAGACTCCTCAGATTCTGATGGTGGTATAGGATTTGCCACCTTTACCGTGGGTCCCAAAGCATTGGGCAGGTACAGACTGGAGCCAATAATTAATGGTCAGAAAGCTGTGGCATTTAGGGACACAGGGGCTAGTGTCACCATGGTGGCAGGGAAACTAGTCCCCCTCACCAGCTTTTACCTGAGTTTAAATACCAGGTGACCAACATTGATGGTGTCAGAACAGATCACCCCATGGCCATAGTCAATCTCAGCTGGGAGGGGGTCACAGGCCCAAAAAGAGTGGCAGTGTCCCCAACCTTACCTGTAGATTGCCTGATGGGCAATGATCTGGAAATTTCAGCCTGGGCTGAAATTGAACACCAAACCCATCTGAAGATGTTGGGTGTCCCTGTAAAGGTTAGTGGGGCTGTGATGGCCACAGCCCCAGCCCAAGATTTTGGAGAGATGGAGCCTGGAAGAATGGCCCACTCTCCCCCAGAAGAGAGCACAAGGGTTGAAGAAAAGTCTTCTTCCCTCCAGACAGTAGGTAAGGGTCAGCCTCCTCAGGGAACTGACCCTACCCCTAGTGAAGGAACTGCCACAGAGGTAGTCAGGCCTGGCCTGGCCACCCCCTGCTGGCAGAGGACCCTTACAAGGTGGTACCCAGTCTGGAGCAGGTAACCTGCCCCTCTCTACCCTGCCTCAGTCAGCCCAGGGCTGCAGAGGTCAGGGAGGTCAGTGGACCCCCCAGGGCCCCCTGTCCAGAGGAACCCCCCATCAGCAGATTAGGGGCACCCAGGCTAGTAGCCCTAGCCAGGTAGAAATTCCTCAACCCACTGAGGGATCCCCCATACCTTTATGTAGGGATCTCCCCCAGAAGGACTCTGTTAGGCAAGGGCAAACCTGGGACCAAAAGGTTCCAAACATGCCATGTCCCTCCAGTGTTCCACCCAAAGGGACCCAACCCCCGGCTGTAGGCAGTCAAAGGTTGACCCTTAGAGCAGAGTACCACTCAGTCATGGAAAGACAGGCATACATGGTGACCAGTGATCTGAGGAAGCTGAGGCCAACCTTCCTAGGGCCTCACTTCCCTACTCAGACACCCCACCAGCCTTGTACTTTACCAAAGCACACCAGAGGTAGTGATTCCCCATGGTGGAGACCCTCTCATACCCTTAGGGTGAGGGATTGCTTAGGGGACCATAAGACAGGGGGCAACCATGCTAGTGCAGGTGCTTCCTTATATGGCCACTTAATCAATAAAGGCTCAACTGGTCAAGGCTAGCCTTATCTCCTTTCGTTTGGGGGGGGGGTTATGTAGGAAGGTGGAATCTGACTATATGGTTGCCCCCACTTTTTTCCTGGTGTTTTGCTGGTTTATGACTTAGTTGGACTGGGACCCTGCTATTCAGGGCCCCAGTCTATCTGCCCTCTCTAAACGACATGGAGTGCACTCTAGGTGCACTAGTGATTGGATACTGTGGTGCCTTATGAGTCCCTAGTATATGGTACCTTAGGTGCCAAGGGCATAGGTACTTCACAGGCCTACCAGGGGCTGCAGCATGTGTTATGCCACCCCTGGGAAGCAGTCTAAATCTGACACCACAGGCCTGCTACTGCAGCCTGGGTGAGGTGGTGCTAGCACCCCTCACTGAGATATAGGTTTCCTATATCTCTCCTGCACACACATATAAACCTATCAGTCACCCCTAAGGCAGGCCCTATCAATCCTGAGGGCAGGGTGCTTGGCTTCTATGTGAGGGGGTGCCTCTGCCTGAGCAGGGCCCCTCGGCAGCTCTCAGAGTCTATTCTCTGGTGCTGTTTGTGGATGCGGTTAAACCATATACTATATAAGTGCATTATATCCTCGCGGTAAATGCTAACTTTGGAATGGCTGCATCAAAACATGTCGTGTTTGGTGTCAAACATCTTGGAATACTACCCCCCGCCAATCTTGGCGGCGGGGGTAGCATTCCACCCTTCTAGAGGGATAAGACATGTACCTGCTGTGGAAACGCGGTAGAATCCTAAAGAGCCCTGGCATCACAAAATGGATGCCACCAGTCACAGACACTGGGCTGCCCTCCTGCTGATGACCGAAACTCGCAGTGGAGGAAGCCCAACAATAGGCATCCTGTCACAGGGAGGTGTAACCACCTTCCAGACAGGGTTTAGTGTATTGGGGCTGGGTGGGTGCACTCTTAGAGTGCTTTGAAGTCCTGCACTGGGGGAGCAGAAGGCTCCTCTGTGCATATGCCAGTTCAAACCAGCTCAGGGGCTACCTGCCCCTGCTCTGGCGCGAAACTGGACAAAGGGAAGTGGGTGTAGCCACCCCTCCCTTGACCCTCCCATAGGTGGGGTCATAGAGCTAGTCCATCCCCTCTTTTAGTATAAGAGGGGGAACCTTGCCATTGCAAAGCAGATAACCCCTGGACGACGCTCTACAGAAGAATCCTGGCCCTTCGACGTTCCACTACCTTTGGAAGACAGAAGAATCTCCCTTGGAGTCAAGGAGTGACTCCCCTGCTTGGCAGGCACCAAAAACGACAACGACGGTCGCAAACTACGCCGCTCCCGCCGGAGTCCGAAGTCCCTGCAGCCCAAGAAGTGGATTTCCTGACCTCTCCCAGGCCATCGTGAGTCCCCAGCGAAGCTGAGGCAAGTGGACCCCACGAGTAACGAGGAACCGCGACCCCTGGGTACCGTGCACTATTGTCGAGTGCAACCCCTTCACAACGTTCTACGAACTTGTGCTTTGGACCACGTATGGCCCCGACCTCCAGCAGGAATCCCTTCGAAGATCAGAGGCCTACACCGTCCTGAGTGACCGTGGGCCCCTGTTGAGTGATTCCGCCTGAGGTGTCTTCGCGATCCCTTGTCCGCCGGCTTGTGGGTCCCCAGAAGACTTCTTAAAGAAACCAAAGGGTTCCCTGGTTGCTCCAGGCCTGCCCTGACTTACCCTCGCTGGGTGAGTCCCTCAGACCTTGCTGGTCTGTGCCATCGACTTTTCTTCATCTCCCCGAGACTTGCTGCTGCCAAGGCTTGTTGGCTCCAATCGAGTTGCCGACACCGCAGTCAGCTGCAGACGTCGAGGGACCCACCGAATCCAGCTCCTGGTCATCGTCGACACCTCCTGGACCACGTGGCTGAAGAGTCAAGGCACCAGCAACCGACCTGAATCAACCGACGACGGTGGGCATCCATCTTCCTTGCCCCGGGTCACTGCCCAGTGACTTTGAACACTGTCCCCTCTGCTTTCAGGTCATCCTTCTTCAGAATCCAGGCTTGGATTCCACCGGACACTTCTTCAGCTCCCGCAAGCAGCAAGTCTTCTTTGTTCGCCATTGAAAACGACGCCGCGACCCGACACCAAAGGACACCTATGCACCCGGCTTCCCTGGGTGAGGTAACTCCAGCACTACGGTGCTCCTGTGGGTGTGGGCCCTAGAACTACTTACCCTGTAAGTGACTTGCTTGTAGGTTCTCCCGAAGTATCCTAAAACTCTTTATTTCCAACCGCGACTTGCTCCATTGAAGTTAACGGCGATCCGCGCCTGTGTATCCACACTGCACGCGTCCCCGTGGGTCCTTTACTTACCTGCCTTGGGTGGTTTTGTGAGGCCCCAGCACTTCTGAAGGCCCTAGGCCTTGTCTCCCTGCAAGTCGTTGTCCCTAAGTCTCTTACTTAGTATATGGTCTGGTACGCCCCTAGGGCCCCAGCCATATTTTGTGCTTAACTTATTGTGAAACGTTGATTTGTGCATATGTTTGTCTTCTAATCTCATAAAGAGATTAGTAGAGAGTTATTTAGAAATAAATACATATATATTTGATATATATACCTGTGTGGTGTCTTTTCATTTGGTGATTCAAGAGATTATATGGTAAAACAAGCTGCTTTACATTCCTCCGAGACTTAGCCTGAAGGCTGCTCTCCACAGCTACCACTAGGATAGCTTTCTTTAAAAGGTTGTCTTAAACCTATCTACCATAAGAGTCGATTTGCCCTGGTGCAAGGTGTCCACTTTAATTAGTGAACAGCATATACCAGGCCAACTTCTCACACTGCTGCTGGACGAAACTCCGGCAGGGGAGGCCTGGACAATAGGTTTCCTGTCCCAGGGAGGTGTGACCACCTCCCCAGACAGGATAGTGTGTATTGGGGCTGGGCGGGAGCACTCTCGGGTGCTTTGAAGTCCTGCACTGGGGGCACACTTGGTGTCCCTGTGCATACCCCAGTTCAAACCGGCTCAGGGGCTTCCAGCCCCTGCTCTGGCGTGAAACTGGACAAAGGGAAAGGGTGTAACCACCCCTCTGCCCTGGCCCTCCCATAGGTGGGGCCACAGAGTATGTCCAACCCCCTACCTTAGTATAAGTAAGGGACCCCAGTCCTTAGGACTTTAGATTTACCTGGACGAAACTCTGATACAGAATCCTGGACCTTCGACGCTCTACTTTAAGATTAGAGGACTGAAGAATCTCCCTTGGGGTCAAGGAGTGACTCCCCTGCTTGGCAGGCACCAAAGAAGCAATTGTCCGGTCTGCATCGCTGAAGCTCCCGTCGGACGCCGAAGTCTTTGCATCACCAGAGGTGGATTTCCAGACTTCCCCGAGGCTGCACTGAGTCCCCAGCAAAGCTGAGGCCCGTAGCTGTCGTGGGTAACGTGGAACCGTGACCCCTGGACACCAAACGCATTTTCAAGTGCATCCTCTTCTGGGTCTCCCACGAAGTCGTGCTTTGGGCTCTGAGTAGCCCCAGCCTCCAGCACCAACTGCACCGAAGATCACTGGCCTCCACTCCACGAGTGTCCTGTGAGCCAGCTCCACGTGCACCATCTCGAGGCTCCTTCGCGGTTGCTAGTCCATTGGCTAGTAGGCCCTCCCGAAGGCCAATCTTTTTCTGCTTGGGCTTCCTGGTTGCTCCAGGTGTGCCCTGACTTATTCTCGCTGGGTGAGTCCCCCAGACCTTGCTGGTCTGCAACATCGTCCTTCTTTGATTTCCACGAGACTTGCCGTTGCCAAGGCTTGTTGGGTCCAATCCGGTCGCCGACACCCCTGCAATCGACAGACGTCGTGGGACAGCTCGAATCCAGCTCCTGGTTGTCGTCGACGCCTCCTGGACCTCATGGCTGAAGAGTCAAGACGACCATCAACCTACCTGAAGCCCTCGACATCGGTGGGCATCTGCTCATCGCCTTCCTGGTCACTGGCTAGTGATCCAGACTCTGTCCCCTCTGCTTTCAGGTTCTTCAGATCTTCGATCCACCTTTGGATCCACCCGAACACTTTCGACTTGGCCGCCAGCAGCACTTTGCAGCAGATCGCCATAGAAAGCGACGACGAAACCCGACCCCGAAAGACACCTATGCACCCGGCTCCCCTGGGTGAGGTAACTCGAGTACTCCGGTGCTCCCGTGGGTATAGACACTAGAACAGCCTAGTTCTCAAAGGGTTTGCTCCAAGTCCTCCTCTAAGTGTCCCTTTTCTTTTAAGTTCTAATCGCGACTTTCCCCATTGAAGTTAACGGTGGTTCGCGGTTGTGTTCATACACTGCACGCGTCCCCCGTGGGTCCCCTGTGTCACTGCCTTGGGTGGTTCCTTGTGGTCCAAGCACTTCTACAGGCTCTAGGCCTTGTGTCTAGCTCAGTCGTGGTTCTTATACCACTTTATTGGTATATGGTTTGGTACGCCCCTGGGGCTCAAACGTGTATTTGTGCTATTACTGTAGATAACTAACTCGTAACGTATGTACTTCGAACTCTAGTCTCATAAAGAGACTAGAGGGGTGTGTTTAGTCATAAATACATATATTTTGAATATATACCTGGTGTGGTCCTCTTTCATTTGGTCACTCAAGAGATTATAGACTGGTAAAACAAGCTGCTTTACATTCCTTCAAGACTTAGCCTGAAGGCTGCTCTCCATAGCTACCACTAGGATAGCTTTCAATAAAGGTTGTCTGTAACCTATCTCCAATAAGGGGTTGTTTGGACTGGTGCAAGGTGCCCACTATAATTAGTGGACAACATATGCCAGGCCAACTTCTCACATTGGTGTGCAGCGTGTGGGATTCCAGCTTGCTATTGTTTTACCAGATAATTTCAATTGAATTGATCAACTGAAAACCACTAAGGGTACCTAAGGTACATATAAATCAAGCTTAGTAATACAGTAAGTTCTACTGAACTTAGAGTTGTGTGTTAAGGGACAGCACACCCTTTCTACAACTCAAGAGAGTTTAGTAGGCCACACTAGAGTAGGTAGTGCATACACCACACCTCACTAGTGATGTCTTCAAAGCCAGGACCCAGTGAGTCCTTGCCAGAAGCCAGTGGGCTTCTTCCCTCCAAGTATGATAAACTCCCATTCTTGGAATTGAGAGCATTATGCACTACTAGGAAGTTGAAGACAGGCAAAAGTGCCAGCACCCAACACCTCAGGGAGGTGTTACTAGCTGATGATCTCAGCAGGCCCCTAGGGTCTGAAGGGGTAGGCAAAGAGGGTGGGGCAGAAGATGAGGAAGGGGCCAGGGGTGAAGAAACCCAGGCCCCCCTCTGAAACTGGCCAGGAAGGTGAAAATGACCTTGTCCTGGAAAACCCAATTCCTCCTGTGGAGGAGGAGGAGGGAGAGGATCAGACTGACCTCCCCTTTGTCCCCCCAGGAAGAGTTCTGAGTGTGCCCAGAAGGTCTAGGTCTCCTTCTCAGGAGTCTAACCACTCTGACACCTCAATAGGGACCTCTGTCTCCTCTCATAGGAGGGAATCCTCTCATGAGAGGAGAAAGAGACTGATTCAATATGAGCAAGCTCAACTTGAACTCAGGAAACAGCAATTGGCTATAGACAGGGAGTCCCTAGATCTCTATAGAGAGAGACAAAAGTTGGGACTAGAGTCCCATGGTGGCAGCAGTTTCCCCAAAGATAGGGAAAGGTCTTATGACCATAGAAACCTGAGCAAGATTGTCCCTCCCTACCAGAGTGGGGATGATATCCACAAATGGATAACTGCTCTAGAGAGGGCCTGTAAAGTACAGAGGGTCCCTCAGGAGCAGTGGGCAGCAATCTTGTGGCTCTCCTTTGCAGACAAAGGTAGAGACAAGCTCCTCACTGTTAGAGAGGAGGATGCTGATAATTACAAAGTCTTGAAGAGTGCTCTAATTGATGGGTTTGGCCTAACCACTGAACAATACAGGTTAAAGTTCAGGGATACCCAAAAAGCACAGACTCAAGACTGGGTGGACTTTGTTGATTGTTCTGCCAAGGCTCTGGAAGGTTGGTTATTGGGCAGTAAGGTATGTGACTTCACAGGATTGTACAATCTGATAATGAGGGAGCAGATTCTTAATAACTGTCAAAATCAGCTGTTGCATCAGCACCTGGTAGACTCTGATCTGACCTCTCCCCAAGAATTGGGAAAGAAGGCAGACAAATGGGTCAGAACCAGGGTGAAGCAGAAGGTACAGAACCAAGGTGGTGACCCTAAGAAGCAAGATTCGAAAACCTCTGATAAGGGTGGGGAGAAGGGTAAAGATCAAAAGTCTTCACAAGGCCCCCAAAAATCTTCTTCAGGTGGGGATTCCCAGTCTACCAAAGGGAAAGGCCAAAGAAAACCATGGTGCAAGGTCTGTAAGCAAAAGACCCACTGGACCAGTGATTGCACCAAGTCCAAAGACTCGACTCCAGCCCCCACCAATGCCACTAAGGCACCTGCTCCCCCTAGTGCAGCTACAGTTGGTGGTGGGACTACACAAGCCAAGGGTTTAGTAGGGTTGACCCTGGGTAAAGAGATGAGCTCTGACCTAGTCAGAGAACTCACTCAGGCTGTCCTAGTCTGTGATGGAGGCATGGATATGACCTCCTCTGTGAGTCCCAGTAATCTGGGCAAGTACAGACAACAGCCTTTAATCAATGGAAGAGAGGCTTTGGCATTTAGGGACACAGGGGCAAGTGTCACCATGGTGACATAAGACCTTGTGAATCCTGGGCAGATAATACTTGGTGAAATGTACCAAGTGACCAATGCTAGCAACGTCAGAACAGACCATACTCTGGCAGTTGATAACTTCTCCTGGGGAGGGGTAACTGGCCTTAAGAAGGTTGTGGTAAGTGCAGATCTACCCGTTGAATGCTTGCTTGGCAATGACTTAGAAACTTCAGCTTGGGCAGAAGTGGAGCTCAGGACCCATGCAGAAATGCTGGGGATCCCTGCAGATGTGTTTGCTGTGACCAGGTCACAAGCCAAAATGTCTAGCACTGAACAGGCCTTGGATTCTGGAATAATGGACCAAGTGCCTTCCAAGAAGAGGAGTAGTAGGGTAAAGGCAGTGCCTTCCCCTTGGCTCAGAAGGAAGATCAGTCCCCTGAGGGGGATGATCTCAGTCCTGAGGAAGGAACTGTCCCAGAGGAGCTTGAACCTGAACAGGTTGAGTTCTTGGGGACAGGGGGACCTTCCAGGGCAGATCTGAGCCAGGAGCACCAGAGCTGCCCCTCTCTTGAACCCCTCAGACAGCAAGCTGCTGCTGAGGCTGCTGGGAAAGCTAGTGGTCCCCAAACTGTGTATTGGGATGATGGACTCTTGTACTCAGAGTGTAGAGACCCCAAGCCTGGTGCTACCAGGAGGTTGGTTATACCTCTGAAGTTCAGGGGCTTCCTATTGACCCTAGCCCATGATATTCCCTTAGCAGGTCACCTGGGCCAGAACAAGACTTGGGACAGAATTGTCCCTCACTTTCACTGGCCCCACATGTCTGAAGACACTAAGGAGTTTTGTCGCTCCTGTGTAACCTGCCAGGCCAGTGGCAAGGCAGGTGGCACTACAAAGGCCCCCCTGATACCACTACCTGTGGTGGGGGTTCCCTTTGAAAGGGTGGGGATTGACATTGTTGGTCCCCTGGATCCCCAAACAGCATCTGGGCACAGGTTTATCCTGGTGGTAGTGGATCATGCCACCAGGTACCCAGAGGCTATACCCCTTAGGACCACTACAGCACCTGTGGTGGCAAGGGCCCTCCTGGGAATTTTCTCAAGAGTGGGCTTCCCTAAGGAGGTTGTATCAGACAGGGGTGCTAACTTTATGTCTGGATACTTAAAGGCAATGTGGAAGGAGTGTGAAGTGACTTACAAGTTCACCACACCCTATCACCCACAATGCAATGGTTTAGTTGAGAGATTCAACAAAACCTTGAAGGGCATGATTAAAGGGCTCCCAGAAAAGCTTAGGCGAAGATGGGACATACTCTTGCCCTGCCTTTTATTTGCGTACAGGGAGGTGCCTCAAAAGGGGTTGGCTACAGCCCTTTTGAACTTTTGTTTGGTCACCCTGTCAGGGGTCCACTGTGCTTGGTGAAGGAAGGATGGGAGTTACCTCTCAAGCCCCCAAAGCAAGACATAGTGGACTACGTACTTGGTCTCCGCTCCCGGATGGCTGAGTATATGAAAAAGGCAACTAAAAACCTTGAGGATAGCCAGGAACTTCAAAAGGCCTGGCATGACCAAAAGGCTGTACTGACTGTTTACCAGCCAGGACAGAAGGTGTGGGTGTTGGAGCCAGTGGCCCCAGCAGCTCTCCAAGACAAATGGAGTGGACCCCATACCATTGTTGAACAGAAGGGTGAGGTTACCTACTTAGTAGACCTAGGAACACCCAGGAGTCCCCACAGGGTTCTCCATGTCAACAGGTTAAAACCATATGTGGACAGGGCAGACATGGGCTTGCTCATGGCTACTGATGAGGGACAGGAGGAAGAGAGTGACCCACTCCCTGACCTGCTCTCACAGAACCCTGGTGATGGGTCAGTGGATGGTGTAGCCTTGGCAGGCAGCCTCACTACCCAGCAGCAGACTGATTGCAGACAGGTGCTCAATCAGTTCAGACACATATTCTCACTGACACCCAGTCAGACTACCTGGTGCACTCATGAAGTGGACACTGGGGACAGTCTGCCTATTAAAAATAAGATTTATAGGCAACCTGACCATGTCAGGGACTGTATCAGGACAGAAGTCCAGAAGATGTTGGATTTGGGAGTTATTGAACCCTCAGATAGCCCTTGGGCTAGTCCAGTGGTCCTTGTGCCAAAACCTCACACCAATGGTGGGAATAGAGAGATGAGGTTTTGTGTGGACTACAGGGGTCTCAATGCAGTCACTAGGACTGATGCCCATCCAATACCAAGGGCAGATGAGCTAATAGACACTTTGGCCTCAGCCAAGTATCTAAGCACATTTGACCTGACAGCTGGCTACTGGCAGATCAGACTAGCTGATGATGCAAAGCCAAAGACAGCATTCTCAACCCCTAGTGGGCATTATCAATTTGTGGTGATGCCCTTTGGTCTGAAGAATGCACCTGCCACTTTTCAGAGGTTGGTGAATACAGTCCTTACAGGTCTGGAAGCCTATAGTGCAGCATATCTAGATGATATTGCTGTCTTTAGCTCCACCTGGGAGGATCACCTGGTCCACCTCAGAAATGTTTTACAGGCCCTGCAGAAAGCAGGCCTGACTATCAAGGCCACCAAGTGCCAGATAGGGCAGAGTCAGGTTGTGTACCTGGGCCACCTTGTGGGTGGAGGCCAGGTTCAACCACTGCAGAGCAAGATCCAGACCATCATGGACTGGACTGCTCCCACTACCCAGACTCAGGTGAGAGCCTTCTTAGGCCTGACTGGGTACTATAGGAGATTTGTCAAGGGGTATGGATCAATAGTGACACCCCTGAATGACTTAACTTCCAAGAAAATGCCCAAAAAGGTTCAGTGGACAGTTGGCTGTCAAAAGGCATTTGATGACCTGAAGCAGGCCATGTGCACTGCTCCCATTCTACAGAGTCCTGATTACTCCAAGAAGTTCATTGTTCAAACTGATGCATCTGAATTGGGGGTAGGGGCTGTACTGTCCCAATTGAATGATGAAGGTCAGGATCAGCCAGTAGCTTTCATTAGCAGAAGGCTGACCCCTAGAGAGAAACGTTGGTCAGCCATTGAGAGGGAGGCCTTTGCTGTGGTCTGGGCTCTGAAGAAGTTGAGGCCATACTTGTTTGGTACTCACTTCCTTGTTCAAACAGACCATAAGCCCCTCTTATGGCTAAAACAAATGAAGGGTGAAAACCCCAAACTGCTTAGGTGGTCCATTTCCCTACAGGGGATGGACTTCACAGTGGAACATAGACCTGGGAGTAACCATGCCAATGCAGATGGACTCTCTAGGTACTTCCACTTAGAACATGAAGACTTAACTGGGCAAGGTTAGTTTAATGTCCCTACGTTTGGGGGGTTGTGTAGGAGAGTAGGATCTGCTTCACATGGGTACCCCCACTTTTTGCTGATGCTTCACTGTTTTTCGACCTTAGTCTGGCTGGGGCCCTGCTAATCAGAACCCCAGCCTAGCTGCTTCCTCTCTAAAATGGTTTCCATGTGCCTTAGGCACATCTCTGATTGGAATCTGGAGTGCCCTTATAAGTCCCTAGTATATGGTATACTATGTACCCAGGGCATAGGTACCTCAGAGGCCTACCAGGGGCTGCAGCATGTATTGTGCCACCCCTGGAAGGCCATCCAAACTGACACCACAGGTCTGCTACTGCAGCCTGGGTAAGGTGGTGCATGCACCCCGTACTATGATATAGGCTACCTATATCACTACCTACATACACACATATAAACCTATAAGTCACTCCTATGGCAGGCCTTATCAATCCTGAAGGCAGAGTGCGTGGTTCCTATGTGAGAGGGTGCCCCTGCATGAGCAGGGCCCCTCTGCAGCGTTCGGAGACCCTTCTCTGATGCTGTTTGTAGTGCAGCCTGACCATATACTCTTAAGCGCATTATAACCTCGCGTTAAATGCTAACTTTGGGATGGCTGCACGGAAACATGTCGTGTTTGGTGTCAAACATCTTGGAATACTACCCCCCGCCAGTTCTGGTGGCGGGGGTAGCATTCCACCCTTCTAGAGGGAAAGACATGTACACACCGGTATGCCCGGTACTGACTTTCCAAGCCCTGGCATCACAAAATGGATGCTGCTGCCACAGACACGAGTCTGGCCTCCTGCTGCTGACCGAAACTCCGGCAGGGGAGGCCTGGACAATAGGTTTCCTGTCCCAGGGAGGTGTGACCACCTCCCCAGACAGGATAGTGTGTATTGGGGCTGGGCGGGAGCACTCTCTGGTGCTTTGAAGTCCTGCACTGGGGGGACACTTGGTGTCCCTGTGCATACCCCAGTTCAAACCGGCTCAGGGGCTTCCAGCCCCTGCTCTGGCACGAAACTGGACAAAGGGAAAGGGGTGTAACCACCCCTCTGCCCTGGCCCTCCCATAGGTGGGGCCACAGAGTATGTCCAACCCCCTACCTTAGTATAAGTAAGGGAACCCAGTCCTTAGGACTTTAGATTTACCTGGACGAAACTCTGATACAGAATCCTGGACCTTCGACGCTCTACTTTAAGATTAGAGGACTGAAGAATCTCCCTTGGGGTCAAGGAGTGACTCCCCTGCTTGGCAGGCACCAAAGAAGCAATTGTCCGGTCTGCATCGCTGAAGCTCCCGTCGGACGCCGAAGTCTTTGCATCACCAGAGGTGGATTTCCAGACTTCCCCGAGGCTGCACTGAGTCCCCAGCAAAGCTGAGGCCCGTAGCTGTCGTGAGTAACGTGGAACCGTGACCCCTGGACACCAAATGCATTTGCAAGTGCATCCTCTTCTGGGTCTCCCACGAAGTCGTGCTTTGGGCTCCTAGTAGCCCCAGCCTCCAGCACCAACTGCACCGAAGATCACTGGCCTCCACTCCACGAGTGTCCTGTGAGCCAGCTCCACGTGCAGCGTCTCGAGGCTCCTTCGCGGTCGCTAGTCCGTTGGCTAGTAGGCCCTCCTGAAGGCCAATCTTTTTCTGCTTGGGCTCCCTAGTTGCTCCAGGTGTGCCCTGACTTATCCTTGCTGGGTGAGTCCCCCAGACCTTGCTGGTCTGCAACATCGTCCTTCTTCGATTTCCACGAGACTTGCCGTTGCCAAGGCTTGTTGGGTCCAATCCGGTCGCCGACACCCCTGCAATCGACAGACGTCGTGGGACAGCTCGAATCCAGCTCCTGGTTGTCGTCGACGCCTCCTGGACCTCGTGGCCGAAGAGTCAAGACGACCATCAACCTACCTGAAGCACTCGACATCGGTGGGCATCTGCTCATCGCCTTCCTGGTCACTGGCTAGTGACCCAGACTCTGTCCCCTCTGCTTTCAGGTTCTTCAGATCTTCGATCCACCTTTGGATCCACCCGAACACTTTCGACTTGGCCGCCCAGCAGCACTTTGCAGCAGATCGCCATAGAAAGCGACGACGAAACCCGACCCCGAAAGACACCTATGCACCCGGCTCCCCTGGGTGAGGTAACTCGAGTACTCCGGTGCTCCCGTGGGTATAGACACTAGAACAGTCTAGTTCTCAAAGGGTTTGCTCCAAGTCCTCCTCTAAGTGTCCCTTTTCTTTTAAATTCTAATCGCGACTTTCCCCATAGAAGTTAACGGTGGTTCGCGGTTGTGTTCATACACTGCACGCGTCCCCCGTGGGTCCCCTGTGTCACTGCCTTGGGTGGTTCCTTGTGGTCCAAGCACTTCTACAGGCTCTAGGCCTTGTGTCTAGATCAGTCGTGGTTCTTATACCACTTTATTGGTATATGGTTTGAGTACGCCCCTGGGGCTCAAACGTGTATTTGTGCTATTACTGTAGATAACTAACTCGTAACGTATGTACTTTGAACTCTAGCCTCATAAAGAGACTAGAGGGGTGTGTTTAGTCATAAATACATATATTTTGAATATATACCTGGTGTGGTCCTCTTTCATTTGGTCACTCAAGAGAGTATAGACTGGTAAAACAAGCTGCTTTACATTCCTTCAAGACTTAGCCTGAAGGCTGCTCTCCATAGCTATCACTAGGATAGCTTTCAATAAAGGTTGTCTGTAACCTATCTCCAATAAGGGGTTGTTTGGACTGGTGCAAGGTGCCCACTATAATTAGTGGACAGCATATGCCAGGCCAACTTCTCACAAAAGTCTTAGCAAGAAATTGTACAGCTTCAGCTTGAAAATGCTTTCCCATCAAGAGATTGGATCTTATGAATCTTCGGATCGCTTGAGTTTAGCCAGTTTATATTCAAAGTCAAGAGGAATCATTTGGATAAGTCTAGGTATTGCCACCACATGAAATAGAGTATTGAAATCTCCACCATAAATCGAATACTTAGCAAAGAATGAACGATAAAGTACAGATATTGTTAAAACTAATATGTTGGATACATACTATCCCAAAAGGAATCCACATCTCGAAAACTTATCCCTCTATGAAATACTTCAACATTACAGCTTTGAAAAAAAAGTTACAGAAAATATAAAAGAAGAAAAATATGCAGTAATTGGATGTGACGGATGTTTGGTAAAACATGTCACAGGAAATCTTATTAATCACAGAAAACTCCGTTGTGAAAGTCCAAATAAGAGGGAATTTTTCTATTTAGCACTTCTGCAACTCTTCAAGCCTTGGCGTAGTGAAACAGAATTACTTGGAGATTTTGACTGCTATGAAGATACTTTTAATGCAAGTAAAGATAGTATTCAGTGCACAATTTCCCCTACATATCTACAAATGTTAAATGATGACATTGAACAAGAAAGTACTATTGCAGCGGAAATAGCTAGAGAAAGTTCTCAAGACAGTCAAAGTTCTGGTCCACTCAGTCAAGATCCACTGGGACAACCAATTATTGAAAATGAAGCAGCAATAGCCATGAATGAGGTAGAAACTGCAATGCAACAAACACAACAGGATATTATTCAGTTGGAAAAGTTAGAAGAACAACTAAATATGGAACAGAAAGAAATTTATCTACAAGTCAAACAACAGATACAACATGGTTTGCTGCACGAAAAAGAAGAATGCCAATGTTCATCATTCAAACCTATTCTAATGTACATCAGCGGTCAAGCTGGAACAGGAAAAAAGTTTCTTAATTAAAGTTTTGACCAGTTATCTACATAAAACTACAGAATCACATTTATCTTGTGTTGTAACAGCTCCAACTGGATTAGCAGCACACAACATTAAAGGGATTACTTTACATCGATTACTTATGCTACCAGTTTAGCATGATAATAAATTGGAATATCAGAAGCTATCTGGAGAAGCTTGTTATAAAGTCTCAAGAGTTCTGACGAAAATGAAACTTTTAGTCATTGATGAGGTGAGCATGGTCTCAAACTTAATGCTTGCATTTGTACATTTAAGAATGCAACAGATTTTAAAAACAGATTACGATGTTCTGTTTGGAGGAAAACATTTAATTGTATTCGGAGATCTAATACAACTTACTCCTGTAAAAGGACAACCTGTTTTTAAAACACTTTTTCATGAAGACACTCAGAAAACTTTGGGAAGTATTGGAAATGTGAATATTTGGTTACATTTTGAATATAAGGAACTTGTTAAGAATATGCGACAAGCAAGTGATGAAGATTCTGGAAATATTCTTCAAGACATTAGAATTGGTGTCTTAACAAAAGATGGTAAACAAGCTTTAGAAAGTCGACTACTAAGGAACTTGTTTACAACTGCAAACACAGCAGCTGAAGTAATGTACAAGATGCTTGAAGAAAAGCAGTCTATAGTTTGCCTAATGCCTACACTGCAAGAGTGTTCTATATTTAATCAACAACTTCTCAAATTGGAAAAACAACAAATAGTGGAAATTGAAGATATTGACAAAAATTGAACACCGGGGAGTGACTATTCTTCTTACAGAGAAACTACAGGCTAAATTGGATTCTTTGGAAAAGTCTGTATCTAAAACTGCAGGTTAAAAAAGATGTTACATGTATGTATAAACTGTCATGTAATTCTACGGCGTAATTTGAATGTACAAGAAGGTTTAGTAAATGGAGCAATGGGAAAAGTTGTTGATTTTGTAAAATATCAGAACAGAGATGGAATAGAATTTTTGATTATAAAATTTTATCGGATTAAATAGGTAAGACAAATTGGGCGTTGTGTTGTACGTTTTGTGCTTGCAAAAGATGTGTATGTTCGTAGACAACAGTTTCCTATGTCTTTAGCATATGCAGTAACTATTCATAAATCTCAAGGTTTAAGTATAGACAGTGGTTTTGTAAATATTGGAAGTATAGTGTTTAAAGAGGGAATGGCATATGTTGCATTGTCTTGAGTAAGAACATTGTCTGGTTTGTATTTGATAGATTTTGATGACAAAAAGGTTAGTGCTGATGCAAATTGTGTAAGAGAGTACAATAATTTAAGGACACTTCATACTCCTGATTTAGGTAAATATCCCATATATGAGAAACGAATAGTGTGCCCAAAACGGAAATATGTCAAAGATGAAATTGAGGTTCAAGAAAAGAAAACAAATGAAGAGAAACTTGAAGGCGTAAAGAAAAAGAAAATGCAAACTGTTGATGACATTGTAGGATACCAGTTGGAAAATAGTTCAGGTATCAACTGTTATGCTAATGTGATTCTGAATGTTGTGTTTTATCTTCAAGATCTTCATCATGAAATCATGGGAAATTGTGAAAAAAGATTCTGGGGCATATTAGCAAGGAATAGCGATATTTATCGCTAAACGCGCTTAGCGCGAATCCTGTTAACGCCGCCTATCGCTGGAAAATATCGCTGAGATAACACCCTATTAGTAAGGTTTATCTCCATAGCGATAATATTTCCAGCAATAGCGGCAAAATGCGAGAATATCGCTGGAAAACCAGCGATATTCTTGCATTAACGCTAAGGTGGATTCAGCATTAGAATCCACCTCCTATACCTATAAACAGGTAAGTCATAGTCAGTAGCAGGTGTTAAAATCTAGCGATAAACGCGCTTAGCGCGATTTATGTTATCGCTTCGCCTGCCTTGATAATAGGGGTTAGTGGTGTTAGCGACTGTTTACAGTCGCTTTTAGTGGGAACGCCTACCTTGCATGTCATTAGCGATAAATATCGCTGACATGCAAGGCGATGTAATTCCCGGCCTCTAACGCCTGAAAGCTGTCGCTAACGCCTGTTAGCGACAGCTTGCTAATAGGGCGTTAAAAATATCGCCGATTTAGCGGCAAAAAGTGCCGCTAAATCGGCGATAAAGCCCTTGATAATATGCCCCAGTATTCTTTACTACATCATGTATTTCAACAGTTGGTAACTGACAGAAGTAAAATTCATACTATTTCTGGTATTCGGCATTTTTTGGATATATGTACTGGTTCTTTGACATTTACTCTTAATTACAACAAGATGCACAATAATTTCTAATCCTTATGCTTGGAGTATTAGAACATGAAGGAATACAGATTGAAAACTTATTTGGACTAAGTTACAGATGGGATCATAAATGTGAAGAGTGTTCATTCACTTCTACCACTGAAATACAAACAGAACGATTCAGATACTTGACGATACCAGACTGCAAATCAGTACCTTTTAATAAATTGATAAAAACAGCCAATCAGGATATGAAATGTTTGCATTGTAGATCAGAGATGTTGTCTACATTACATATAGAAAGATTTGGAAAATATCTCATTGTAATTCTACAACGTTGTGGAGCAAATGGAAGAAAATTGGAAACGAAAATTAAAATTTTTAATGCAAGTCATTATCTATTTCAGGAAGAACTTTTATAGCAGTGGCTATTATTTTCCATGATGGACGTACTACAACATCTAGATACTATATTGTGTATTTAAAGTGTAATAAAGGATGAACACATTGCAATGATGCCCACTTTGTATTCAAACCTAGATTGCCTTATGAATTACCAAATTCATATTTGTTATTTTTGAAGCCAAAGTTTTGAGTACATCATTTGGCCTATTCGGAAGATGTGAACAGAAAGTAGTCAGGAATGCAAACTATTAGTATTTATAATTAGTGTTTGGATTATTATTTGCTGTGATTGATATTGCATTTGGAAATTTGTGTTTAAAAGCAAGTCGTTTATATATTTGTTGTCTATATTGTACCGGATGTAAATGAGAATCTATTCTTTGGGAAATGTATTTGAGATAAATAATAGAGTTTATGTAGATGAGGGAAGTAATTAACAAAGTGTAGATAGAAAAACACATAGCTACACATATTGGAAATGATGCTCTACGCTAATTTGTTTTTTTTTCTACAATCCATTTGATTGTTTTTTCCCCGCTGTTCAATGATGATACTACATTGAAATCACTGTTTCTGGTGAAGTTAAGTGGAATCTGAGAACAGCAAAAAATGGAATCTGAAAATGTTATGTAATTCTAAATTTATGTTGAGTTCCTAAAAATATAATATTATAATTTCTGTAATATATTATCATTAAATAACAGTTTTTCTTCTTCTTTATAGTAGGTACTGTTGAAGTTTGAAAAGAGTTTTAATGCTGTTTAGGAGAATACTACTCTAAAATACTTCTACTGAGTAATATATCTAAATTACTTAAAAGGTAAGAATACATAATATAATATGCATGATAATGTGAAAAAATGTTTGTAGTTTAATTATATGTTATTTGTTTCTAATATAATAATGTTGATCCTTTAGACTACTTGAAAATTATCATTATGTTGCTCATATAATCAGGCAGGCAGTCATCCTTTCACATAGACACTACTCATGCACCTATCCATTCTCTGAAGCACACGTCTTGCACTAATAGGAAAACACAGTCAGTACCCTTGCATTCTTTCTTTCACACAGGCACTACCCATGCAGTCATCCAATCACCCAGGTACTACCCCTGCGCTCATTCAATCACCCAGGCACTACCTATGTACTTATGCAATCATTCAGGCACTACTCTTGCACTCAAGCATTCACACAGGCACTACCTATGCACTCATGCATTCCCTCAAAGACTACCCATGCACTCATCCACTGATCTAGGCATTGGCCTTTCACCCATACTTTCACTCAGGTACTTCCCATGCACTTATCCAATCACCCAGGCACTACCCCAGCACTCATGCAATCACCCAGGCACTACCCATGCACTCATACAATGACTTAGGCACTACTCTTGCACTCAACCATTCACTTAGGCACTCCCCATGCACTCATCCAATGACCCAGGCATTACTCTTGCAGCCATCCTTTTACTCAGGCAGTACCCATGCACTGATCTAAGCACCCATGCATTACCGTTGCACTCATAAAGTCACTCAGACACTACCTATGCACTCATCCAATCACCCAGGCAGTACCCCTGCACTTATGCAATCACCCAGGCAGTGCCCATGCACTTACACAATTACTCAGGTACTAGTTTTGCACTCAAATACTCACTCAGGCACTACCCATGCACTCATCTGTTTACTCAGGCACTACCTATGCACTCATCCAATGACCCAGGCATTACCTTTGGACCCATGCTTCCACTCAAGTACTTCCCATGCACTCATCCAATCACCCATGCACTATTCCTGCACTCATGCAATCACCCAGGCACTACCCACGGACTCATGCAATCACCCAGGCACTACCCATGCAGCCATGCAATCACTCGGGCACTACTCTTGCACTCAACCATTCACTCAGGCACTACCCGTGCACTCAGCCATTCCCTCAAGGACTACCCCTGCACTCATGCAATGACTCATGCACTACCCATGCACTCATCCAATAAACCAGGCATTTCTCTTGCAGTCATCCTTTACTCAGGCAGTACCCATGCACTGAACTAAGCACCCAGTCATTACCCTTGCACTCACAAAGTCACTCAGGCACTACCCATGCACTCATCCAATTGCCCATACATTAGCCTTGTACTCATACTTCACTCAGGTAGTTCCCATGCACTCATAGAATCCCCCAATCACTACCCCTACAGTTATTCAATCAGCAAGGCACAACCCATGTACTTATGCAATCATTCTGGTACTACTGTTGCACTCAACGATGCACTCAGGCACTACACACGTACTCATCTATTCACTCAGGCACTACCCATGCAATCATCCAATGACCCAGGGATTACTCTTGCAGTAATTCTTTTACTCAGGCACTACCCACGCACTGATCTAAGTACCCAGTTATTACCTTTGCACTCAGGCACTACCTATGCACTCTTCCAATCACCCAGGCAGTACCCCTGCACTTATGTAATCACTCAGGCACTGCCCATGCACTCATGTAATCACTCAGGTACTACTCTTGCACCACTCAACCTTTCACTCAGGCAGTACCCATGCACTCATCCATTCACTCAGGCACTACTCCTGCACTCATGCAATCACCCAGGCACTACCCATGCACTCATGCAATCACTTAGGCACTACCCGTGCTGTTATGCAATCACTCAGCTACTACTCTTGCATTCAAACATTCACTCAGGCACAACCCATGCACCCATCCATTCCCTCAGGCACTACCCATGCACTCATCCAATGACCCAAGCATTAGTCTTCCACTCATACTTTCGTTCAGGCACTACCCATGACTCATCCAATCACTCAGGCAGTACCCCTGCACTTTTGCAATCACCCAGGCACTGCCCATGCACTCATGCAATCACTCAGGTACTACTCTTGCACTCAACCATTCACTCAGGCAGTACCCATGCATTCATCCATTCACTCAGGCACTACCTATGCACTCATCCAATGACCCAGGCATTACCCTTGCATCCATCCTTCCACTCAGGCAGTAAACATACACTCATCCAATCATCTAGGTTCTACCCCTGCACTCATGCAATCATCCAGGCACTATCCATGCACTTATGCAATCAGTCACTCACTACTGTTGCACTCATCCATTCCCTCAAACACTACCCATGCACTCATCCATTCACTCAGGCTCTACCCATGCACTCCTCCAATCACCCAGGCAGTACCCCTGCACTTATGTAATCACTCAGGCACTGCCCATGCACTCATGTAATCACTCAGGTACTACTCTTGCACCACTCAACCATTCACTCAGGCACTATCCATGCACTCATCCATTCACTCAGGCACTACCCATGCACCCATCCATTCCCTCAGACACTACCCATGCACTCATTCAATGACCCAAGCATTAGTCTTCCACTCATACTTTCACTCAGGCACTCATCCAATCACCAAGGCAGTACCCCTGAACTTTTGCAATCACCCAGGCACTGCCCATGCACTCATGCAATCATTCAGGCACTACTCTTGCACTCAACCATTCACTCAGGCAGTACCCATGCACTCATCCATTCACTCAGGCACTACCTATGCACTCATCCAATGACACAGGCATTACCCTTGCATCCATCCTTCCACTCAGGCAGTACCCATACACTCATCCAATCACCCAGGCTCTACCCCTGCACTCATGCAATCATCCAGGCACTATCCATGCACTTATGCAATCAGTCAGGCACTACTGTTGCACTCATCCATTCACTCAAACACTACCCATGCACTCATTCATTCACTCAGGCTCTATCCATGCACTCCTCCAATCACCCATGCAGTACCCCTGCACTTATGTAATCACTCAGGCACTGCCCATGCACTCATGTAATCACTCAGGTACTACTCTTGCACCACTCAACCATTCACTCAGGCACTACCTATGCACTCATCCAATGACACAGGCATTACCCTTGCACCCATCCTTTCACTCAGGCACTACTCATACACTCATCAAATCACCCTGGCACTACTTCTCCAGTTATACAATCACCCAGGCACTACCCATGCACTTATCCATTCTCTGAAGCACAAGTCTTGCACTAATAGGAAAACACACTCATTACCCTTCAATTCGTTGTTTCACACAGGCACTACCCAAGCACTCATCCAATCACCCAGGCAGTACCCCTGCACTTATGCAATCACTCAGGCACTACCCATGCAGTCATCCAATTACTCAGGCACTACTCCTGCTTTCAACCATTCACTCAGGCAGTACCCATGCACTCATCCATTCACTCAGGCACTACTCTTGCACTCATGCAATCCCCCAGGCACTAACCATGAACTCATGCAATCACTTAGGCACTACCCATGCTGTTATGCAATCACTCAGCCACTACTCTTGCACTCAAACATTCACTCAGGCACTACCCATGCACCCATCCATTCCCTCAGGCACCATCCATGCACTCATCCAATGACCCAAGCATTAGTCTTCCACTCATACTATCACTCAGGCACTACCCATGCACTCATCCAATCACCCACACAGTACCCCTGAACATTTGCAATAACCCAGGCACTGCCCATGCACTCATGCAATCACTCTGGCACTACTCTTGCACTAAACCATGCACTCAGGCAGTACCCATGCATTCATCCATTCACTCAGGCACTACCTATGCACTGATCCAATGACCCAGGCATTACCCTTGTATCCATCCTTCCACTCAGATACTATCCATACACTCATCCAATCACCCAGGCTCTACCCCTGCACTCATGCAATCATCCAGGCACTATCCATGCACGCATGCAATCACTCAGGCACTACTCATGCACTCATTCAATGAACCAAGCATTAGTCTTCCACTCATACTTTCACTCAGGTACTTCCCATTCACTCATACATTCACCCAGGCACTAACCCTACACTCATGCAATCACCCAGACACTACCTATGTACTCATGCAATCACTCATACACTACTCTTGCACTTAACCATTCACTCAGGCACTACCCATGCACTCATCCATTCTCTCAGGCACTACCCATACACTCTTTGAATGACCCAGGCATTACTCTTGCAGTCATCCTTTTACTCACGCAGTACCCATGCACTGATCTAAGCACCCAGACATTACTCTTGCACTCGAAGTCACTCAGGCACTACCCATGCACTGATCTAAGCACCCAGACATTACTCTTGCATTCATGCAATAACCCAGGCACTACCCATGCACTCATGCAATCACTCAGGCACTAGTATTACAGTCAATCATTCACTCAGGCACTATCTATGCACTCATGCAATCACACAGGCACCATCTATGCTCTCACCCAATCACCCAGTAACTATCCATACACTCATTCAATAATCCAGACACTATCCTTGCTCTCATTCATCCAACATGTACAAGTTTGTCTATCTTTAACCAAATAGGCAATTCTAAAAAGAACGATTTTTTTTTTTTTTTTTCTAAATCTTTTATTTATTTTTTGAGTTTTTTTTTTTAAAACGTAGTCCAAAAACAAGGCAACGAACTGCAGTAGGCAGTAAAAACATTTTGCAAATAAAACGTTATTGCAAAAACAAAGAAAAAAACCCCAATATTTATGATTTTTGGCAGCAAGAATAATTACTCGGATCGACTGCTCTCCTGCACAAAGAAGCTTCTTACACTTTAAACAGTGTTGCTTTAAACCCGCAAATTCAGGTACGAGCAACGTTGTGTCCTCAGTTAAAGTAGAAGTTGCAGATGTGCTAGGTCCTGCAACTTCAGCATCCTCAGACTGTTGTTCGAGTTGTCGCCGGTGCTGCTCTCTGGCGAGGTGGTTAGGGTGTATTGTCTGTAGATGTTTCATCATAGATGAAGTTCCACAGGAGTACTTTTTCTTGGAGCCCCGAGATAAAACTTTATCACACAAAGTGCAAGTCACTTTGCGTGCATTCACTTTGTTCTCTCCAGGTGGTATTGAAAATAAAGTCCAGACAATGCTTTCTTTTCTACTCTTGACAGGCTCCTCCTCATCCTCCACATCTTGGACTTCATCTGTAGGTAGATTTGCAGATGCAATTTGTACTCTCCAGTTGAAACACCCAAAAAATATATGGAAGACAAAGAGAGAACACAAGAGGTGTTCCTCTCAAGAAGCTCTAGAAAGAAAGAACAAATTGGGTGGGGCCCTCCAATTAGTAGGACAGAATGATTCTTAACCAATGAAATTGTTTCTTTTAAAGTCACATGGGATTCGATTACTGGACGCGCAGCTACCGCGCACCAGACGCGAATCCCAAAAATATGTGTAAACAATATTGTATATCTATTTCAGTTACACATCAGTCAGTCAGTCAAAACCACTTTATTCAGTTAATAAAAACCATAAAAGTACATAACATACAACATATAGCACATCACAAAATAATTATAAAAATATAATTCATCAATAGACTTGAGCGACATAAAATATTTCAAGACCAGATTTCATAAGTATACTAATAACACCGGTTACCGACAGTTCATAAATAGCAGCAGGTGATTTAAAATATGAGTTAAAAAACACAAGCTCAAAACAAGGTACAAACGTTAAAACAGAATTAGTTTGATCATTCGAGTACAGTCGTTTCGCATGTCAGAGAGTACCGTTTTATCCTATGTCTCACGGCAGCGACTAAATAGCTTGCAATATTAAAAATCTTACACATATAGTAGATTTACAAATATGTAAGCAATCTATTGGTATAAGGTATGATATAAAATTAGATATAAATGTTTTTTAGAGCTACATAATTTCCGCTCGAGTCGCAAACCTATTGCACACCCAGAAATACGTGCGGGAGGGTACGCAGGAGTGTTGCGACTTCTGTAACTTCATCAGAAGTCAAATATTCAAATTATTTATATTATAGTCAGTTTTATAACTCTTTTTATAAAATAAATATTTTATATCATGTATCTAAATTTTACGATTGAAAAATTTGGGAACCGCGCACCCATTGCGCACCCTACTTTAGAAGTTCACTGGAAAAACTGCAAGTTTGTGGATGTTATAGTTAGAATTTAGCATTTAAAAAACCTTAGAAATTCACTGAAAAAAACACAGGTTTCAGGGACGTTATAGTTAGGCTGACATTTCACTCGTACAAAAACAGAGAAATTTGGCCATTATAGTTAGCTGAGCTGAGCTAACTATAACTTGCGCCCCCGCAATGCACTTCTGATGACGTCACATATTACATCACTCATGACATGGTCAGTGACATCACTTATGACATAACTGATGACATCTCAAATGACATCACTGATGACATCATCCACTTAATATCTGAAGCACCTCCTCACACCCTAATATATACCCACACCCACACCCACTCTAAAGTACAGACTACCATTCTCGACACTATAGACACACCAATACCAGCTACTACATACCCACTCACTTATTCATAGGTCGACACACACATCCACTTACTCACCCATACAGTTACTTATATACGTAGTCATTCATCAATACAGCCACTGATATCTGCACTCATACACCTATACAGACACTTCACACAGTGCCACTCACCCATAGAGGTACTCACACACCTAGTCAGTCACCCAAAGAATCAATCACACTGCCATTTACTCACCTATACAGTTATACACTCACTTATTCATACAGATAGTTACACATACTTATTCTCTTCTACAATCACTGACACAAGCACACACTCATCCATACAGCCACTCTCACAATCACTCACTCACACATACAGTCACACCGACACACAGAGCAGGACACACCCTCGACCCCATCTTCGCGGCAGGAAACAGCGTCCAATTCAGCCACACAACGCAGCCGCCATGGGCCGACCACCACTGCGTACACTTTGCCATCAACAAACCCAAGGCACCCAAACCAGCCCCACGCCCACCACGAAGGAACTGGAGCAAGGTTACCGACAAGCAACTTAACTCCACCCTCACCTGAGACAACCACACCTGGACAACCGACGCAAACGGCGCAAACGACGCAGCCAGAGAACTCCACACCTGGATCTCCAACTGCGCAGACGAGCTCGCCCCGCTACGCAACCCTGACAGACAACGCCCCAGGAAAGCCACCTGGTTCACAACCGCTCTCCAAGAAGCCAGACGCACCTGCAGACGCCTGGAGAAGAACTGGAGAAACACCAAGACAACCAAAAACCACACCACCTACAAGGACGCCATGACGGACTACCACAACCAGATCAGAGCCACCAAGAGGAACTTCATCCACAACAAAATCCTGGTCAACTCCACCAACTCCAAGGAACATTTCAGTGTCATTCAAGAATTCACCAACCCATGCAGCGAGGCCACAGACATCACCCCATCCCAAGACCTCTGCGACAAGCTTGGAACCTATTTCCACCTCAAGATCAAAAACCTCTACGACAACTTCATCGACCATCCACCAGGCGCCACAGACGGCCCCCCAGAAACAGCAGCCAGCCCACCATCTCCAACTGGACACCGATCACAGCCGAAGACACCGCCTCGACCACGAAAAGCATCCACTCGGGGGCCCCCACTGACCCCTGCCCCCCTCACATCTACCACAGAGCCGTGGCCGCCATCGCACCCGAACTACAACGCACCATAAACACCACCTTCAAAACAGGCACCTTCCCAGACGACTGGAAGCACGCAGAAGTCATACCCCTGCTCAAGAAGCCCACAGCTGACCCCACTGACCTCAAAAACTATCGGCCCATCTCGCTCCTCCCCTTCGCAGCCAAAGTTGCAGAGAAAACAGTCAACAGGAAACTGACATGATTCATTGAAGAGAACGCCGTCCTCGACCCGTCCCAATCCGGATTCCGAAGCAACTACAGCACAGAGACCGCCCTACTTGCCGCCAGAGACGACATCCGCACCCTCCTGGACCAAGGCCACTCTGCAGCCCTCATCCTACTCGACCTATCAGCGGCCTTCGACACCGTCTCCCATCGCACACTAGTCGCCAGACTACACGACGCAGGCATACAAGGAACAGCCCTGGACTGGATCCAATCATTCCTCACCGGAAGAAGCCAAAGGATCAGACTCCCACCCTTCCTCTCCGACCCCACGAAAATCACCTGCGGAGTCCCACAGGGTTCATCACTGAGCCCCACCCTCTTCAACATTTACATGGCCCCCTCGCAGCCATCGTCCGACAACACGGCCTCAACATCGTATCCTACGCCGACGACACCCAGCTCATCCTCTCCCTCACCAAAGACCCCACTACTGCCAAACTCAACTTCCAGAAAGGATGCAAGACGTCGCAGTCTGGATGACCAACAGCTGCCTGAAGCTCAATGCCGAGAAGACAGAAGTCCTCGTCCTCGGTACCACCCCTTCTGCATGGGACAGCACCTGGTGGCCGACCGCCCTCGGAAGCCCACCTACCCCCTCAGACCACGCCAAGAACCTCGGCATCGTACTCGACTCATCACTCACCATGAACCGACAGGTCAACGCCGTCACCTCCAGCTGCTTCAACACCCTCCGCATCCTCCGCAAGACCTTCAAGTGGATCCCCCCTGAGTCAAGGAAGACAGTCACCCACGCACTCATCACCGGCAGACTGGACATTGGAAACGCACTCTACGCCGGCATCAACAAGTCCCTACTCCGCAAACTCCAGACACTACAGAACACCGCTGCCAGACTCATCCTCGGCATCCCCCGACACGAACACATCAGCCAACACCTACAAAGTCTCCACTGGCTCCCCGTGGAGAAAAGAGTCACTTTCAAAATCCTCACTCACGCCTACAAATGCCTACACAAGAACGGACCCAAATACCTCAAAGACAGAATCAACTTCCACGCACCCAAAAGGAACCTCCGATCTTCCAACCTCGCACTGGCCGAAACCCCGCGCATCCACAGAGCCAGAGCAGGCGGAAGATCCTTCTTTCACATTGCAGCCAAGACCTGGAACGAGCTACCGGCAGACATCAGACGCGCCCCTCCTGAACACCTTCAGGAAGACCCTCAAGACCTGGCTCTTCGGCTAAACAGATCTGCGGACCCCCCCTCAGCACCTTGAGACCCTCACGGGTGAGTAGCGCGCTTACAATTCCCTGATTGATTGATTGATTGATTGATACAGTCACTTATATACTCCAACACTCACATATACTGCTTTTCACATATGCAGTTACTTATCCATATAGCACTGGAACTTCCATACACTCACCAAAACAGCCATACACACACTCACTCAACCTTACAGTCTCTTGCAGATGCACTCATGAACCCATACACCCAGGGATTCACCCACTTACACATCCATGCAGAGAGTCATACACCCCCTCACCCACCCACACAGATACTCAGTCACCCATGCAGGTACTTAGACAACCAATAATTAACCCATATAAACACTCATGTAGCTACTCACCAACTCATACAGCCACTTACACACCAACTGACAGATTGATACAGACATTCACACAGATTAGTCATTCACCCATGCATTCACTAAGACACGTTTAATCATTTACTTATACAGTCAGTCACGCACCCACTAAATCATCCATTCAGACACTCATACAGTCACTCATTCTTCAATACACCTTGGCGTATATATATATATATATATATATATATAATTCTTAAACTTTTTAGAAACACTCACAGGATGATGTCATCAGTGATGTCATTTGAGATGTCATCAGTGATGTCATCATTGATGTCACTGACCATGGCATGAGTACCCATCAATGTAAGGGGAGGCAATAGGGTTCACTAATCCAGGCAACCCTTATGGTGATTTTAGTGGTCTTTGATAACTTTAAAAGCTCTCAAAGCGTTAGCTGTGTAGAGCAGCCTTTAGGCTTATCTTGAAGAAGTGTAAAGCAGCTTGTTTTCCCACATTTAATCAATAGTGTAGATTAGATAAGAAAGAACCACACAGTGTTTATATAAAAATATGGTTAATTATTACACAACACAATCACTATCAATTGGTTTATCTCCTATCCAGAGATATCAATTGTACACATAAGAATACTTCAAAGAAATCAGCTAAGTAGCACAAATATACACTGGTCTCCAGGGGGAAATAAACCCATATCCTAAATAAGTGAAAGCGAACTGTAAAGGAGAATGGGACTTGGACAAAAGGATCCAGAAGAGCTTGGGGAACAAGGAACCACCCAAAGTAAGTATCCAGGAGCCCCAAGGAGGCTGTGTACAGAGTAAAAACACAACTGTGTGCTCAATGGAAGTCAATGGAGAAGTTGTAGCTGTAGTTTTCAAGAAATAGGACCCTTCCGATAGAACCCCGAAGAAACCCTTTGGAGGACAAAAGGTTGGAGAGCCACCCCACTCGTGGATGCCCCAGGAACCAGGTCACCTGCACCAGAAACCCTTTGGAGGACAGAAGGTTGGAGAGCCACCCCACCCGTGGATTCCCCAGGAACTAGGTTATCTGCACCAGGGAAGATGGGGGCATAGGGGTGAATTGACGTCAGAAACTCCGGTAGATGACAATGGGAGGCTTGGGTAGAAATGCCTCTGGAGAAGTCTGGGAAGATGTCTGGTGGAATCCAAGGGTTGATTCTTTAAGAGGAGAACCTGAAAGCAGACGGGACAGAGTCTATTCCACTAGGAGGTGACCAGGAGGCACGGAAGTAGAATGCCCACGCTTGTCGAGGAGTTCAGAAGAGTTCACAAGGACCTTGTCACTGCAGCTGTGTGGACCAGGCAATGCTGTGAAAGACCAGGAGCTTTACATGCGTTGTCCCACATCGGATGTCGGTGTCCAGGTGGTTGGTATCCGGCGACAGCACCGACAAGCCTTGGTAGCCACAACTGGTGTGGAAGACAACAAGATGCAACTGTTGGGACCAGCAAGGTCCAAGGGACTCACCACATGCAGGAGAGTCAGAGCAGGCCCCGAGAAAAGCCCACCAAAGCAGAAGAAGACCCTTGAAAGGACCCACAGGCCGGAGGCATAGCAGTCTCAAGAAGACTTCAGGCAGCTCACGAACGATGGAGTTCCACAATGCAAGGAATGCAGGGAGGACACTGTTCTTCAAGGGATGAGGTGCTGGAGGCTGGAGCTTCTTGTAGCCTGAAGATCTCTAGAGTGCAGAGCCAACACGCCTTGGTAACGACAAATTGACATGGTGCACAGGGGTTCAGTCCCAGCAGCTCCGATGAGGGATACTGTCCTCCAAATTGCAGGGAAGACAAGACAGGCCTCTGTGAAGACACAGAACTACCACCTGTGTTGCTGAGCCTCGGTAAGTCCATAGGACAACAGGAGCCACAGACCGGTCAGGTTCGATGCGGTGCCTGCAGATGCAGGGGATTGACTCCTTCACTTCAATTCACTTCAAAGGAAATTTTCTTCAGATGTCTTTGATGCCCACAGGTCTCTGGAGAAACTGGGTGAAGCACAGACACAGACAAGGCAGAATACTTGCAGAACAGCTAGACCAGGATCAGCAGGGGTCTTCCTTGATGCAGTCGTGGTTCCAGGCAAAGTCTAGCGAAGCCCAAGTGTCCAGACGGTTAAAGAGTATTTTGGTTTCCAATGTGAGTTTTGTTCCACGATGAATCTTAGGACCCACCCACAGGTGACCCCTTAAATACCCAGGGAAAGGGTTGGAACAATTCAGGGATCCTCCCAGAGGAGGGGCTAGACAGAGAGGAGGATACTCCTGCGTTCTTTGTCCAGTTTTGCACAAGAGCAGGAACCAAGGGTTCCTGAACTGGCTCAAACCAGTGTATGCAAGGAGGGTACCAAATGTATCCTTCAATGCAGTCTGGTGGCGTTGGAAAGCGCTCCCACCCCAGCCCAATACACTAGGTCCTGTGTGGGAGGTGGTCACACCTCCCTATGCCAGGATACCTATTGTTCTACCTCCCCTGCTCGAGCTCAGCAGGGGTCAGAACAGTGTCTGTGGTCAGCAGCAACACTAGCTTGCTGGCAGACCCTGAAAAGCAGCAACCGGGAGTACAGGGGGCTCCTCTAAGAAGCCCCCTAGTACATGGGATCATACCTCCAACAACAGGAATCGATGTTGGAGTAGGATTCTAACATGTTTGATACCAAACATGACCAGGTTCAGTGCAGCTATTATATAGTTAGACATCTCGTAATGACTGATGTCCACTATATGTCTTAAAATGGCTGACATCACTTTTAAAGCCTGGAAAATTGACTCTGGGGTTTGTAGAGGTGTCCTGCTCTTGCAGGGGCACCCTCACACTTATACCCAAGCACCCTGCCTGCAGGACTGAAGGGCCTACCATATGGGGTGACTTATAGGTTTTATGTGTAGTGACCTCAGATATGAGAAAACTTCTGTTGTGAGGGGTGCAAGCTACATCTCACACAGGACGCAATGGCAGGCCTGTAGTCAGAGTTTAAGTGGACTCCCATGGGTGGCACAATACATGTTGCAGCCCATGGGAGACCCCTGGTGTACCTATGCCCTGGGTACCTTAGTATCATATAATAGGGACTTATATGAGTACACCAGTAGTCAATTGTGGAGGTAACAAAGTACTTACCAAAGCCATTTTGAGAGAGAGAGCACAGATGCTGGGGTCCTGGTTACCAGGATCCCAGCAACTACAGTCAAAACATACTGAAACCAGGCAAGAAGTGGGTGTAACTATAAAAGAAAGATCCTACTTTCCTACATAACACACCCCCAAACGTAAGGACATGCAACTAACCTTGCCCAGCCTTCTTTTTTAAGTGTCCAAGTAAGGGAGGATAGATTGTCTTACAAATCTAACTCTGGCTGGAGGCCGCAGCAGTACATGGGGGCTCTGGCCAGCAGGAAAATCAAAATTAAAATTTCCTGCTGCCACAGCCTGCACTCAGTTCAGACCCTGACATGATAGTGACAGTCTGTCCAGTGACCTGGGCAGGTGTCAGGCGCTGAAGATAGAGAAAAAGTGATCATGCCCATTGATCTGCATCAGAATGCCCGCAGCTGCCAAAAGGTCATTGTCAGTGACACTACAACGGTGCGTGGGGACACGCCGGATTCACTTAAAGGCTGCCTACTTCTATTTGCAAGATAGAACTATAGGGCATTGGCATGGTACCGCCTCCGAGGAAGCCGCGGCAGTCAGCCCCCGAGGTCAGACCATCTCAGAATTGCAGGCTGCTAAAATAAATTATTTCAATGTTCAATCACGTCAGTGACTTTATTAGCACACACAAAGACCTGATTGAGGCCAGTGCGAGTCTTGCAGCAGAGTCTGCACAGCACTTGCTGCACTGCTGGTAATGCAGCTCCTCTGACATTCACGGTCAATCACAGCTTCTTCCTCGCAGCATGGAGGTGGTGTCAAAGTGCTAAAAATGTGTGACTAGTGCATTTTAGTGAGGGGATGCAGACTGCCACACTAATTTGCGTTAGTTGAATGCCTGATGTATAGTATTTAGCAGGACTGTACCATGTGCGAGGATGCCTGTGTAGAATTTGGGTTTTAGTATGTTTTTGTCACACGGGGTGTGTTCTGAAATACCTCAAGTTGATTGTAATAAGTGTAAGTAAATGTATTGACTGTTCCATTAATTACAGTAAAATAAGCATAAAAATTGGCACATCCCCCCCTCAAGCCCTCGAGTCTCTTAGCAGCATTGGTCCCGCCGTACATATGATCTCACAAATTGTTGTTAGTTCATACATTCTGGTGAACAAGCGTGTTTTATGTTATGTAACATTTCATAAAAGCCAGTTAAAAAATATGTGATTTCAGAGCCCTTGTAAACAAAAGCCTAAAGCCTAAAATAAGAGTGCTGTTTCCTAGTGCCTCAAGACTGTTGTGGTGCCTCGACAGCCTGCAATGTTTGCTGGAGGAGCTGGAGTTTGAAAGGACAATCTTCTTTTCATCTGCTGTGCGCTACTATGGCACTTACTGCAGGTTCTTTGTTGTCGAGATCTTTCTTTTTGATTTTGAGCTCGGATTACGGAGCTCCCAGACAGTTTTCCTAATTTATGT
This sequence comes from Calotriton arnoldi, assembly GCA_963921515.1. NCBI lineage: Eukaryota > Metazoa > Chordata > Amphibia > Caudata > Salamandridae > Calotriton > Calotriton arnoldi. The sequence goes on along the minus strand of CAWUFW010023868.1, from coordinate 24,907 downwards.
TTTGCCCCATCAGAGGGCTATGGTGACCGTGGCGGGTCTACAAGTGCCTGTCTGATCAACTGTGTGAACTATGCCACTCTAGCAAGGATGCAGGTCTTTATATCGGAGAACCACCAGTCCGAGGCCTCCTTGAAAGTCCTCGAGCCATTGGCCCTAAAAATAGGACAGAGCAGCCGATGACGCTCTCCAGCCAGTTTGGGACAGCAGCACAGCAGATGCAACCAGGATTCCTTGTGGTAGAAACATAACCGCAGGAGACTGCACCATCCTCACGTGCCCAAGCTGGGTGAAAGTCCATGATTCTGAGTGCAATGAGCCTCATAAACAGAATTTTCCAGCGAGCCTGGGCTGAAAACGCCTCTCATAAGTATTGTTGGGCTTTCCCCTGGATGTAAGACAAATCGAGTGCTGTTGTATTAGGATTGTAATGGAGTGAGGCCTGATCCTTTTCATACAAGATGGCTCAGACCTGCTGCTTCACCGTGTTTGTCCAGGCAGATATCGGGATCTTAGATAAGAGCAAGCTCTCAGCTTCGATCTTCATATTCCCAATTGCTTGGCTCAACTTGGAATACCAAGGGGAGTCCTCTTCCTTGAAGATGGGTCCCAAGTGATGTTTGAGGAAGTTATCCGGAGCTCCGAGGACCCTGATGTAGAACTTAACTAAGTCCCCTTGTAATGCTAAGCTGGGTCTGCCAAGGCCGAGTTCCAGCCTTAGCCTGGCTTTCCTGGCTTGTCTCGGAGCTTGCAGCACTGCCTTATAAGCTTTTACCTGAGCCACCGCTATGAATGGATCCAGGGCTCCAGGGAAAGCCAGATGGCCGTAGTTGATGGCTGGAATTAGTTTCACCCTCAGGACTTTCAGCATTGGCTCCGCTTTGGGCTTGTCAGGCGTTGGCTTCGTCGCTTCAATGTGAAGATTACACAGTCAGCCTTTGCGCTTAGATGTTTTATGTGGGTCGCAGGGGTGGCCATCTTTGAGAGCCAAACCCCAAGGTAGTTGTAGGCAGGTGTTGTCCCTATTTGATGATCTACCAATTGTCAAAAGGCTTGCCTTTTATGTGGGTATTTGAGAGCCAACCCCAAAGGTAGTTGTAGGCAGGTGTTGTCCCTATTTGATGATCTACCAATTGTCAAAAGGATTGCCTTTTATGTGGGTATTTGCCAAATACTACTATCTTGGTTTTGCTCTGGTTGACTAGCAGATGGTTTCCCTTTTGTACTTATGAAGTTCATTAAGGGCTCTCTGGAGGTCCACCCTAGTATGGTCCATTACTACCGTGTCGTCTGCATACTGAAGGGTGGAGAGTCTCATTTTGCCCAGTCTCGTGCCACTAGGCTGGCACCTTTCAGGGCAGTCCCCAGGTCTGCAAGTCTGTGGGGTAAAGATTAAAAAGTAGGGGGGCTAAAACACAGCTCTGCTTAAGCCCATTGTTGGTTTCAGCTCTTGATGTTACTGTAGTGGGGCTTGTTTTAACCTGCACCTGTGTCCCCTCATAAAGGGATCTGATCGCTTTCAGGAGCTTAGAAGGGATCCCCCAGGCTGTCAATTTACCCAAAAGCCTGCCTCAGTCCACCCTGTCAAAGGCTGTGCTGTGATCTATGAAGCAGCAGAACAAGGTTCTTTACCTTAGCTACGAATTTGCCCTGGTAACCCCATGCCCTTCAGTTCTGAGTGCCGAACACGCTATCCGCACGGTTGCAACCAACCCCAACAGATCTGCTACCCTTCGCAATAGAGGAGTTATCAATAGCAACCTAGCACTAGTACCCATCTCTGCCCCTACTCACGACGCTCACTCCGTCCCCCCCACTATCCCGCCTCTTAATTAACTGCCGCTCAGCAGTAAAGCATGCCGCTGATGTCGCCGATCTCATCCTGAACCAAAAATCGGACTTAGCGATCTTGACCGAATCTTGGCTCAATGAATCCTCATCGCCCTGCTTAGACCTCTTAGTCCCGCCCAACTATAACATCATAAGGCTGGACAGGCAGTCTAAAAAAAAAGGGGGAGGCATTGCCTGCATCTACCACTCTAAACTCATTGTTACTGAACTTCTGGCCGATCCTACAGACTCCTGCGAATACCTTGCACTTTCCATATGCAATAACACCACCCAACTGTGCAGACTACACATCTTTTACCACCCCCAGGCATGAACGACACCTTCACTGACCACCTCTTGAAAATTATCACAGCCAAGGTTTCCCCAACTCTAAAGACATTTTCCTTGGCGACTTCAACCTGCACTGGAACGACCCCAAGGACCCTCAGGTCAACGCCATCAGAGACTTCCTGGCTGACCAAGCCCTTACCCAAGCCTGTACACTCCCAACTCACTCAAAAGGCGCCACCCTAGACTGGATCATCGCTAAGGAATCAGCGGTCAAGCTTATCTCTATAGACCCACGTGATTGGTCTGACCACCACGCTATCACCTTCCTTCTGCCTGGCACCCACAAGACTTGGGCACCACAACCCGTGATTCCCAAACGTTGGGTTAGAGACACCAAGAACCTTGACCACGGGAAACTGGCTGCTCGCTGTGAGACTGACCTCCCCCCCCCTCATATCACTATGGTCAACAACCTCGCTGAACACTGTTCCACGACTATATCCAACATTCTTGATGACCTTGCTCCGCTAAAACTAAAAAGAACCCAAATCAAAGACAGGAACCCCTGGTTTAACGGATCCCTCAACAATGAGAGGAGATCCCTCCGGCAGACAGAACAAAACTGGAAACAGCACCCGTCAGCAGCACATCTAAAACTTCTCCGCCAGGCTAGAAATGCCTACAATAGGAAAATCCTCAACTCAAAAAAAGAATTCTTCAGAACAGAGCTGGAGAACGCCAAAAACAGACCTCGCAAGCTATTCGAACTGGTCAAACAGCAATCTAACAAACTGGCAAAGACCTCCAAAGAAACCCCTAAATCTCCAATATCATGCGAGGAATTTTCCTCCTTCTTCTGCGACAAAATCTCTGCCCTAGGAATCGAGCTTAAAGCCGCCACTTATTCCCAGACCCCTCCGGCTCTGCCTCTTCCCTCCGCGCTGCCCTCCCAGACATCTCCCAAAAACCAAGCGCACTGGTCCAAATTCAAAGTTTATGACGAACATTCCGTCTCGAAAATTCGATCGGCCCTAAACCCGAACAATCACTTCAATGACCCCCTCCCCTCTAACTGCTTAGCCGCCACCTCTCTGGCTATCATCCCTACTTGGACTACAATAATCAACGCATCCCTCCTACAGGGATCGATACCTGACTCTCTTAAAGCCGGCCAAGTCGTCCCCATCTTAAAAAAAAACACGCTGGATCCTGCTTCCCCTGACAACTATAGACCTATATCTAATATCCCACTCCTAGCCAAAGTTCTGGAGAAATGTGTGCAACAGCAGTTGAGTCAACACATCACCAACTTTCACCTACAAGATGACTTCCAATCCGGGTTCAGACCTGGACACAGCACTGAAACCACCCTACTCCACATCGTGGATGATGCCCTCCAAGCCCTCGATCCAAGGCAAAACCTGTCTCCTAATCCTCCTAGACCTATCCTCGGCTTTCGATACGGTTAACCACGAAAAACTCCTTGAACGCCTCAAAATCAGGATGGGACTGGACGGCCCCGTTCTTGAATGGTTTAGGTCCTTCCTCCAGAATCGCTCACAGAGATTCCTAATCAACGGTAATTTATCCGCTCCCACTCCGATCACGGTTGGAGTCCCCCAAGGATCAACCCTGTCCCCTACCCTCTTCAATCTTTACCTTGAACCGCTCGCAGAAGTGCTACGCACCGCCAATATCGCCTACCACATGTATGCCGATGACACCCAGATCTACATCAAAATTTCCGCTCCTGAGGACATTCTCTCCTTGAATGAAGCCTTGAAACTGACTGTCCATTGGCTCTCCTCTAACCAGCTCAAACTCAACGCAAAATAAACTGAATTTCTTCTAATCTCCCCACCCAAAACCAACTCGGACATTCAGGAATGGATTAAGGCTATCACAGCGTTAAACTGCCCTCCAACCATAGTGGACTCTGCTAAATCCCTTGGAATAACACTAGACTGCAGCCTGAATATGCATGGCCATATAATCTCTATGGCCAAAATAGCTAGATTTCACCTGAGCTACCTAAGAAACCTGAAACCTTTCATCGACACTCCCAACCTGAAAATGGCAAAACAGGCACTCAAAGCTCTGAACTGGCTTCCTCTCGAGGCCAGAATCCAACTTAAGCTGGCTTGCATCACTCACAAGGCTCTATACTCTAACTCCCCTGCATTTCTTTCCCAGAAACTCGTGGCATCCGGAGGAGCCAGAAACTCCCGGTCCTCCAGAGACCTCTTGCTCCAACCAGCACGATTGCGAAAAAAAAAAAGTACAATCGGGCCTTCTCTGGGGCCGCTCCAAGAATATGGAACTCACTCCCGCCCGCCATTAGAAGACTTCTGTCTCTGGCACGCTTTAAAAAGGAGGTCAAAACCTTCCTAATGGGCAACTTCCTCTCCTAACGCTTACACTACAATCTCCTCAGCGACTTTGTTCTACCTCCTATTACGGCCTCTCCATTGTTACTCCGGATGATACTTACCCGGCACCTCTGGGCATCCCACCTGGTTCTTGTGACCGCTTGTTTCTTGTATAATGTATCTACCTGGTTTATTTTCATCCCAAATGTATCCACCCCTCCCAAGTCTTTTGTATTCCACTTGTCAATCCTGTAAAGCGCTTTCATACCCTCACGAGTCTGGTTCGCGCTCTATAAAACTCAAATAAATAAAAAATAAATAAATTAACCGCTTGTTTGGAAAGATAGGCCAGCGCAATGATGTTGTCCATGGTTGAGCTGTTTGCCCTGAATCCTGACTGGTGGAGTGGGAGGATTCTTTTTTTGTTTACCCATTCCTCCAAGTCCTTCAGTAAAATTGGGCATAGGCCTTTGCTTCTAGATCAAGCAGGGCGACGAGCCTGTAATTAGCCGGATTTGAGCGGTCACGTTTTTTATGGATGGGGAATAAGATGGATCCTTTCCATGACTGCCGTATCGTTGCTGTCGTAAATGCATAATTAAAAAGTGGAGTCCAAATTGGGACTGAGTGTGCCTGAGCTAGTTTGAATACAGGAGCGGGAATCCCATTTAGTCCTGGAGCGCCATCGTTTCTCATTTCCTTGATGTTCTTGATAGTGGTTTGGTCTATGACAAAGGTAGTATGTATAAGTGAAGGTGGGGTCAAGGGGGAAGGAAATAAAATGAACCAGATACCCATTGAATCCGGTATATATTGTAAATACACAGACAGGAAACAACTTTTTTATGCCTTTTTTGTATGAAAAAAAAACTGTTATGCAAAAATAAATAACTCTCACTTCGGCTGAAGTGAGAACAAAAATATTTTTTTGTCCTGTGGGCTAAAACGCTTTAAACTGTTTAAATATTTGTATGCTTTATTGAGCTAAGGCTCTACTCTACATTTGTTTGTTTTGCTTCAGTCAAGCAGGTTACATTAATTGCTGCCATAACTAACCAATTTATTTAAAAATGAGTTCCTTGTGAACATTGCCTCTGCTTAATTAGCATTACCCAGTTTGCAAGGACATATGGGTTGCTCTTGTTTTTTGTGAGGTTCATTCTCAGTGGTCAGTTGGCACAGGTTGCGATGCAGAAATGGCGAACATACCAGCCCTCAAACCTTTCATTGCACATAGCCACCTTCTTCACAGGCTCCAAAGTGGAAATTGTGGGTGGAGTGCTTGAACATGTACTTTTGCAAAAACAATCGTTGACGGAGACAAAAAATGCCTGCTGCTCCTTCACCTAGCAGGGGCAGATATCTACAAATTGTCACAAACACTGTCGGAGGATGGCCCTCCTCATACATGTGCCACGATATTCGCTGTTCTCAACGCTCATTTGAGCTGATGGCTAACCCTGATTATGAGAGATTCTTATTCTGACAAGCCAGGCAAGTCACCGAAGAATCCCTTGACTCACTCTACGCATGATTCAAGTTGCTGGCTAGCACCTACACTTTACAAAAGGAAAATGAAGAGATTTGAGGACATATCATACAGGGGTGTGCATCAGCAAAACCGAGAGTGCAAATATTACAATTTCCACACGTGGTGACCTAAAGAATTGTTGGAGCTAGAGCTTTGCACCTGGAGTCTGTATTGAGCAAACCCATCTAAAGTGACTCAGTCAATCAAATCTCAAAAGGAGTGGCACTGGGGAAGAAGAATGAAGTGCATGGCAAAGCCCGGTCGCCCTGTGGGCGATGCAGAGGGTCATTTCCCCATCCAGGATAATACCCTTCCACTGGCTATCATTGTCCTGAAGTCCACCATAACCAGCAAAAACAAGCTGGGAGGGCCCTTACCTGTGAGAGGCAGAGATGGACAATGATGAAGGAGACGAAACAGTCCACATCATGCATGCCATAGGCCAAAGGAGCCAGACGATGCTGTTGGCTTTGAAGTTTCAAGTTTTGATTGTGAAAAGGCTTGTGACTGTAATTGTTTACACTGGGGCCCCAGTCAATTTGATGGCGAGGCAACTATTTTGTGCGCTAGAAAGACTGCCACTTCTGCAATCCACCAAAATGAAAGTATGTACCTACGAACACCCGAAACCTCTGCAGTTGGCCGGCATGTGCATGAAGGACATCAAGCATAAAGGCATGGTCACTAGAGCAAAACTATTCATCTAATAGGTAGGGCCAATGGAATTATGCAGCTGGGGAGTGCCAAATTATGCAGCAGGGTTGAGTAAATTATGCGGCAAGAAAAGGCAAATTATGCAACGTAATGCAGCACTTTGTTTTATATATTATTATTGATTATTTTGCGATTTTTACACTGTCTGAGCATTGGGTGCACATCATCTATTTATTTATTTGAAGGTTTTATATAGCGCGAAGAAGACCCTCGCGGGTACCGGAGTGCTTTATACTTGTTAAAGAACAGAGATATAAACAATCAATATAAATAAAGTTGAGAAAGGAGCATTATATGACAGGATCTCTGAGAGGGTGGGATTGCCTTCATGATAGGACAGAAAGTCAAAGCAGTAAAATAACCAGCGAGCTGTATCAGGAGAGAAGATGACGGGTCCAGGTAGGCTCAGCAAGAAGAGCCCCAAGGACCTAGGGCAGAAATTTGTTCCGGAGTAGTAATTTAACTTCTTTCTTGAAGGATACCATTGAGGGATTCTGTCTGATTTCGGGGGGGGAGGGAGTTCAAAATCCTTGGGCGATGCCAGAGAAGGCTCTATTGTAGGTTTTCTTTTTTGAAGTGTAGTTCTTTGTGGGGCATGAATGTAATTTTCAGCTGAATTCTTGCTTCTTAGGGGAGCCAGTTGAGGGATTTCAAATCAGGGGTCATACGGTTGTTTCTTTTTGATCCAGTGATGATCCTTTCCTCAGAGTAGAGGGTGGCTCCCAAGGGAGCCGTTGTGGATTTAGGCAAGCCACCTGGGGTTGTGCTTCTGTAGTGCAGTTCGGGATTCACTAGGGCTTGGATGGCAGAGTTGAAGTCCTTGGGGGGTAGGAAAGGTTTTAGTTTTCTTAAGATGTTCATTTGGAGGTTAGCTCTTTTGGTGGCAGCATTAATGTGGTTCTGCATGTTAAGATTCTTGTCGAGAATAATTCCTGGTGATCTCGCTTAGTCAATGACTTGAGATAGGCCGTTGAAAGCTGTTAGTTGCTTCATCCAGTCGTTAATGACGAGTGATTGGGAGAACAGATTAGGAGGAATTCCGTTTTGAGAGTGTTAAGTTTGAGGTGATTACAAGTAAGCCAGTTTTGGGTTTATTTTAGGGTTAAGTTAAGGGCTTTGATGGGGGGCGTGGTCAAGCCGTCGACCAAGATGGCCGCACGGTATTGAAGCTCCGGCACCCTACGCCCCTATTCTAACAAAAACTCCATGATCCTGCTAATTTCACCACTGGAGACGCCGCACTTAAGTCGCCCGACACCGCGACGACGCTGCTGGAGGCGGCAAGATCTTGCGCTGCTCCCGCCGAACCCTGCGGAGGCGAGAGGTGGTGTGCGGAGGCCCAGCCAGCCTTGGAGGCCCCGCGGCAATAGGGGCAGCGAGTGAGCCTGAGGCCGGAGCTACAGTGCTCTGCTGGGCCCCCTGCCTACCCTGATCACTGCTACTGGAGACACGAGGGGACGCCTCGCTGTGGCCTGTTGGACTAGAAATGTTCCTGCTTACGGATTATCCAATGTAAGTTAGCATTCGAGGCACCATTTTCTATTCAGATGCCATTTTAACCATAATCGAAACTAATCCTGTGCTATTTCTGAGAAAAGGCTTCGGCTAAGTTTCACTTCTCCAGGGTTGGGTTTTGCTTCACTAATGAATAGACTGTTCTTATTAGCGCATATCTTTCTCACTAGATAGAGGCATTCTCCCACTTGTCTGGGGACGGGCCCTACTGGAGCAACCTTGGACTTTGCTATTTTGTATGAGATATGAGCCCTGAGATTGTTTTTTTCTTTCTTTCATTGCTTTGCAGCACCTCCCTGGAAAATTCCATTATGGGCGTGTTTTAGCCAAGTTATGAAATGTACTAAATGTATCTTTATGCTCGTTGATTTCAGTCCCTTTGCAGCACTCCTAGTGACTAGGCAGACTGGGCTCCGCTCTGAGTGTATTCTGAATAAACAATTATTGGTTTGTATTCTCTACTGTCTGACCGACTCTTCATTTGGTATGGAAGGCTGAGAGGTGGTCATCAGTGACCTAAGTGACCCGAATCGGGCCACTTCCTTCAGTTGGAACCCGAACAGGGACTCCTTCGGGTGAGTGACCCATCCCCTTTCCGTGGACGGTGGGGAGGTCAAGGCCATCGTCGGATCAGACTGATAGTTCAGGGATCCCTGCACGAGGAGTATCGATTGCTCGCAGCTTCCCCTTCCGTCCTGCTGGACATTGTCTCGCCCAGTGATCATCCCGACTGGAGTCCTGAATGGCGAAACCCTTGGATCTGACCGTTTGATCTGAAGAGTCGGCAGTGGAAAATCAGTTTGTTTGTGCTATTCATATCAGGTGAGTTTGTTTTGAATCTTTGTGAATATAGTACCATTGTGGTTTGAGTTTGGTACTGTCTGAGGACCGTTTTTGATAAAAGCATTTGCAATTGCTTTGCCAGGTAAACATAACAACTTTTTTTCCTTTTTGAAAATGCCTGGAATTACTACGTTTTTCTCCTAGTGTTGTCGTTGTTGTTCTGCAGATGCTCGATTAGAAGAAGCCCAGCCGGCGCCTCCAGAAGGCACCCCTAATTTTGATATGTATGTGAAGCGTGGTCTTGGCCATATTGTGTTTAGTACATTATGGCACAAATGTACGAGGGACAATGCCGAGTTACAGTGGCCATTGATGGGCACTTTTGATGAGCAAAAGATTGGGTTTTTACAAGAACAGTTATTTAAAAGATGAAGTAGACAGTCTATGTTAGATTCCAGTTCCAAAACATCCGGAATACCGGAATAAGAAACCTAACCATAGGAGGAACAGGGATTTCACTGAACATGTTGTTGTATTCCTCTTAGGGTGTCCATAAACGGGCTTTCCAGTATCATGTCCTTATATAGGCACAATTCGCCCTGCCCTTATATAGGCATAAAATCCCAGCCCTTATTTAGGCATTAACCGTGCACTCCAAATACAGGCATGGTCTCTGACATCCGTCCACCCTAACGTCACAACGAGTTCTTGAAGAACAGACCCTTAGGCTGTGGGAGTTTCCCTAGTCCAAGACTATCGATTTCTTCAAGGACTCATATATTATGCATGAACCATTATTCCTTAGGGGTTCATTCATGACGTCTTTCGCTGTCCGACTCACGTCAATACTAACATTCTTAGGTGCTTCTCAGGTATAGATATACCTTCCCTAGCCCCTGTAAATCAGAGGAGACCTCGACTTCAGAGGAGCCCGTTTCCCAGCCTGACGCACTGAGAAGACGCTGTCATCCCTGCACGCAGAGAGTCCAGCTTCCAGTGATCTGACTTCCCTTGCGGGGTGTTGGAGTTCGAGTCTGGCAAAGAGATTCCTACCTCTCTCATTCTTCAGGTATGGAGCAGACTAGAACCTAGAGGGACTCTTGGCATACTAGGCATACTGGGGTTAGCGTACTCTTAGTATACTATAGTAAGGAATACTTCACCTACTTCATACCTCGTCCTACACCTAGGTTAGGATAGGTACATTGGGGTAGAACTAGATTAGAAACGCATCGTATGAGTACTTGCATTTTTAGTCTGTGTTATTTATGTAACAGCATATGTACTAAAAGATAATGCTCTCGCAGTATTATTTATTTCTACTGCTCACACTGTACATTATTTATCTCGCATACTGTCTTGTGATCGTAACAGCACATTTTACTTACACCAGAAACAAGACTGTTCAATAAATCTTTTATTGAAACGCCCGTCTATTTCTTTCTGTGTAACTTGGAGAAAACTAAGCATGCACGACTGAGCTGAGTGAAATAGTTATCTATTGTTTCCACGACTCTGGGACACGTTCTGATTCTAAAGGGAAACACAGTGGTCATGTTTTGCGGCTGCCAGAAACTACTCCCTTCTTGTTGTCAAGGAGTTTCTAGTGGCCTCTGAGCTAGCTGGCACAAGTAATTAAGTTTAATATACTCGACAGGGACATACTGACCTTAGTCCTATGTCAAACCTATAGGATATATTATTCCAATGCGCAGAGCCTATTAGGGAAATAGGAGCTACACTACATGGCGCCCAACGGTTTGGTAAGGCGGTAATTCAACGTTAGATACTGAGTAACTCAGCCGTGCTTTTTCTCTCAAGACCCCTACCCATATACTCCAAAAGACGTCTGGAGTGGGCAGGGTTAAGTATCCGCCATGGCTACATAGGGCAGTACCCTATATATTAGCTGTTTGGTTTGCTCAACGTTGAAGGATACAGTGTTCCAAAATATTGTCCACCTAATCTTTGTTTCCTTGAAACTTGTTCTACATTTTTCAAACAACAAAATGCCTGACTCCGACACTGAGACTGGAAACGGTGGAGCTGCGGCTGATCCAGCCCAAGCAGCAGCCTTTAATATTACAGGTTTAAATGAAACCGAGGAGGGTGTCATAAACATCGCTCCAAACTTAAGAAGAGCCATAACTCTAAAACTTATAAAACATGGCCTACCACCAAGAGGCGGTAGAGCAGTTTTCGTGATAGAGGCACACGAATCCTTTCAGACAGAGGTATTCTATTCATGGGTAATATTTCCTGAATCCAATTCAGTAACACACACGTTTCACTTCTACAAAGAAGGTGAATCACCAGAGGAATACATTCCTTTCGAGGATATAGAAATTCCATTAACATACCAGGAGCATCAGCTCTGGTTTAAAGGCGCCCTAAAACATCACAGAAACATTACCAGGCTCGGTCCACTAGGTAGACCAGGAGCAACATGGCCGATTCTAGCCGGCTACACACCTCATCCTGAACTAGATATAATGTCAGATGAGGACTTACTTGTTCAGATACAAGAATTAATACAAATCTACAGACAATTGGTCCAATATGTCATGCAGACTTTTACAGTCCAGCAACCATTAACACTTCCAAATCCAACTACCCAACAGGGGAATACACTAAAAATTACACCACAGACTCTATACGCAGTCATGGGTAAAATGCCCACAAAACGTGAGCAAATTCCATTCTGGATAGCTCAAAAAATTACTCAAATCGAAGCAGTATTTCCAAATACTAGCCCGTATGAGAAACACAGAATACTGACAATCAGTTTACCAATGGGGATCACACCACAACTGGAAGACTGCACCACTTGGGGCTCAGTCTTTGCTGCCATCTATACTAAAACACATGGCATTCCGTCAATTGCGGTAATACCTGATGTCCTGAAATAAATTCAAAACGAATACGGGGCAGAGCCTGCTCTAAATTTAGGTATGAAATTACTGAAAAATTTCGACCAGGTCTCAACAATAATATTATCTAATATTAAAGGGGAGGCAGCAGCAGTGGCGATCCGCCAAAAATTAATGGAATTTGATGTTACAGAACATCAAACAGAGCTACCCAGAATTATAGAACAATCTTATGCAGAATTAGGCAGAGATAGTTTGGGTGGAAGACCAGTGAAACCTAAGTTATCTGAAAGTCCTGAGAAGGACTCAATTCAACAAACTCCTACATCTTCTAAAAAGAAGTGGGAGTCTAATAAACAAAAATCAAACGAGAAACGTTCTCAATCCTGAGGTAGGTCTCCTCAAAAGGAGCCCTCTGAAAGGAGGTATAACCTCAGGAATAGGGATAATTTGAGAAAGCCTGACAGGTATCAAGATACTGATACACGTTCCTCTCGTCCCTTTCAGATCTCATCACAGACTTCGGAAAGAAGAGGACGATCAGAACATAGAGAAGAACGCGTGAAATCGAAAGACGACAAACACGCTCCAAAAACTAAAGCAAAACCTCAATTCTCCAAAAGAAAGTAGCAGGTGTAAAGATCAGACATGCCGAGAATACTGAGAACACAACTCAAGAACGGAGAATGGGCTCAGACAATGCTGGACAGTGCAGCAGAAGTCACAATAGTTCGCCAGAACCTGAAGGAACTTCTGGAGATAGTGGACTTGAATGAGTACATCACAGTTGAGACTGTAGACACCAGGGTTAGTACTCCACAAAAGTTATATGACATAACACTCCGGATGGAGGGAGACAAACCTAGACAGGTGAAAGCACTTTTTGGGAAAGACTATCAAAGGGCTATGACATACTTCTAGCAGAAAAGGACTGGCCACCACAATTTGTCAGCGAGTGCCCACATGGCGAGGACATAATTATTCCTGCCTTCTCCAACCATATACCAATGCATCTAAGATATACATATGCCAGGAAATGGGCAGTAGCCCAGGCCCCAGCATTATATAAAAATCATGTAGGATGGGATGAGGACTCACCTCACCATAAAATACATCTGAAACATGAACCAACTGCACAGCGGCAGTACCCAATAAAGCAAGAAGCTAAAAAACAGGTCAGGGAGATCTTAGATCAACTTGAATATCAAGGGGTGATTGAAACATGCACCTCCTCAATGAACAATCCTTTGTTTCCTGTCTCCAAACCAGACAATACATATCGTCTAGTTTTGGATTACAGACATTTAAACACTTGTTCTAAAACTTTTGCAGTACAAAATGCACATAGCACAGCATTAATGAATAACATTGTGCGTAAAAATATAAAACAACATTAGACATCTCAAATGGTTTCTTTTGTCAAAACATAGCACCTGAAAGCAGGTACTTAACAGCATTCTCCATAATGGGGACCCAGCGTCACTTTTGTCGACTCCCACAAGGGTTCAAGAACAGCCCAGGTTTATTCTCAGCGAGGGTAACAGAGTTACTACAAATTTATGACAATGAGGCATTGTCCTATGTCGATGACATCTATCTGACAGACGATGACCTGGAAAAACACTTGAACAGGGTGAGCACCATTATTCTGGGTTTCGCCTCTGAGGGCTACAAGTTCAACTTTAAAAAGTCCAGAATTGCCCATCTCAATGTCCTATTTCTAGGATATGAGCTTTCAAGTGAAGGCAAGAGCTTGGCAGCTAACTTTTTAGAAAAATGTGCGCTGCTCCAACCTCCAAAAACGCCAAAAAACTTACAATCCATCCTGGGTTTCCTAAATTTTGGAAGAACATACATTCTAAATTACGCAGAAAGGGTTAAACCTCTCTACGCATTAATCAAACCTGATTTTTCGATCAGAAACTGGACACAGGAACACACAGAAATCTTGCGTTCACTCCAGGCTAACATGTTAGCAACAAATCACTTACAAACACGCGTAAGTCAACGCAATTTGGTGATCCGAATAATTTCGGGTCAATGTGGATTCACCTACTTAACCTTCAATGAGGGTGAGAAAATACCAATAGCATACAAATCCCATTTGTACACACAAGCGGAAATGCGCTTCAGTTCAACTGAAAAAATTCTAACAGCAGTTCAAACCGCTGTAGCAAAAGAAAGAGCCTTAGCCCAAGGGAAACGCATTATTGTCGTAACCCCGGTACCTGCTTTAGAAGCGGTCACAAAAGCAAGCATTCCAAATGCTAAAGCATTACATCCAAGATGGATACAATGGGTTAATTCTCTTGCTGCAACAGATGTTGAATATGTTTTTGATCCAGATTTAAAAACACAAGCATTCCTGCAATACGAACATGAATGTCCTCTGCCTACTGAAATTCTGCCTCTCGATCAGTACGAATTCATAATTTACACTGACGGATTCGCACAACCCACAACAGGGAGTAAGCAAGCTTACAGTGCAGCGTGTGCAATCGTTAAAGGTCGCATGCGAAATGGCATCTTCAGACCTATGGTCACAAAAACTCAGTCTCTAGGAGATTGTACAAGAAACAATTGATGGACGGAATGCTGGACAATGCAAACATTCACCCCCAGTCACAAGGATCTGGGTTAAATCCATCATTCTTTTGCTCACCACACCACCCCAGTTTGGACCCAGCCATATGCAAATAAGTCTTGACCCTGTTCCTTGTGGGAACAGTCCAGCCCGAACTGCCAAGCCAGGTCCTCCCTGGATCGGAAACAAGCATCCTGGGACCGGTTTCAGGGCAACACCCTTCTTCAGCCAGGCTAGCTTGAATCCAGTGGTGTAGTGAGCACGGGACCCACGTCTGGGCATACCCTTCCCACTTAGGGCGACAAATGCAAAAGAAACAATTGATGGACGGAATGCTGGACAATGCAAACATTCACCCCCAGTCACAAGGATCTGGGTTAAATCCATCATTCTTTTGCTCACCACACCACCCCAGTTTGGACCCAGCCATATGCAAATCAGTCTTGACCCTGTTCCTTGTGGGAACAGTCCAGCCCGAACTGCCAAGCCAGGTCCTCCCTGGATCGGAAACAAGCATCCTGGGACCGGTTTCAGGGCATCACCCTTCTTCAGCCAGGCTAGCTTGAATCCAGTGGTGTAGTGAGCACGGGACCCACGTCTGGGCATACCCTTCCCACTTAGGGCGACAAATGCAAAAGAAACAATTGATGGACGGAATGCTGGACAATGCAAACATTCACCCCCAGTCACAAGGATCTGGGTTAAATCCATCATTCTTTTGCTCACCACACCACCCCAGTTTGGACCCAGCCATATGCAAATCAGTCTTGACCCTGTTCCTTGTGGGAACAGTCCAGCCCGAACTGCCAAGCCAGGTCCTCCCTGGATCGGAAACAAGCATCCTGGGACCGGTTTCAGGGCATCACCCTTCTTCAGCCAGGCTAGCTTGAATCCAGTGGTGTAGTGAGCACGGGACCCACGTCTGGGCATACCCTTCCCACTTAGGGCGACAAATGCAAAAGAAACAATTGATGGACGGAATGCTGGACAATGCAAACATTCACCCCCAGTCACAAGGATCTGGGTTAAATCCATCATTCTTTTGCTCACCACACCACCCCAGTTTGGACCCAGCCATATGCAAATCAGTCTTGACCCTGTTCCTTGTGGGAACAGTCCAGCCCGAACTGCCAAGCCAGGTCCTCCCTGGATCGGAAACAAGCATCCTGGGACCGGTTTCAGGGCATCACCCTTCTTCAGCCAGGCTAGCTTGAATCCAGTGGTGTAGTGAGCACGGGACCCACGTCTGGGCATACCCTTCCCACTTAGGGCGACAAATGCAAAAGAAACAATTGATGGACGGAATGCTGGACAATGCAAACATTCACCCCCAGTCACAAGGATCTGGGTTAAATCCATCATTCTTTTGCTCACCACACCACCTCAGTTTGGACCCAGCCATATGCAAATCAGTCTTGACCCTGTTCCTTGTGGGAACAGTCCAGCCCGAACTGCCAAGCCAGGTCCTCCCTGGATCGGAAACAAGCATCCTGGGACCGGTTTCAGGGCATCACCCTTCTTCAGCCAGGCTAGCTTGAATCCAGTGGTGTAGTGAGCACGGGACCCACGTCTGGGCATACCCTTCCCACTTAGGGCGACAAATGCAAAAGAAACAATTGATGGACGGAATGCTGGACAATGCAAACATTCACCCCCAGTCACAAGGATCTGGGTTAAATCCATCATTCTTTTGCTCACCACACCACCCCAGTTTGGACCCAGCCATATGCAAATCAGTCTTGACCCTGTTCCTTGTGGGAACAGTCCAGCCCGAACTGCCAAGCCAGGTCCTCCCTGGATCGGAAACAAGCATCCTGGGACCGGTTTCAGGGCATCACCCTTCTTCAGCCAGGCTAGCTTGAATCCAGTGGTGTAGTGAGCACGGGACCCACGTCTGGGCATACCCTTCCCACTTAGGGCGACAAAAGCAAAAGAAACAATTGATGGACGGAATGCTGGACAATGCAAACATTCACCCCCAGTCACAAGGATCTGGGTTAAATCCATCATTCTTTTGCTCACCACACCACCCCAGTTTGGACCCAGCCATATGCAAATCAGTCTTGACCCTGTTCCTTGTGGGAACAGTCCAGCCCGAACTGCCAAGCCAGGTCCTCCCTGGATCGGAAAAAAGCATCCTGGGACCGGTTTCAGGGCATCACCCTTCTTCAGCCAGGCTAGCTTGAATCCAGTGGTGTAGTGAGCACGGGACCCACGTCTGGGCATACCCTTCCCACTTAGGGCGACAAATGTAAAAGAAACAATTGATGGACGGAATGCTGGGCAATGCAAACATTCACCCCCAGTCACAAGGATCTGGGTTAAATCCATCATTCTTTTGCTCACCACACCACCCCAGTTTGGACCCAGCCATATGCAAATCAGTCTTGACCCTGTTCCTTGTGGGAACAGTCCAGCCCGAACTGCCAAGCCAGGTCCTCCCTGGATCGGAAACAAGCATCCTGGGACCGGTTTCAGGGCATCACCCTTCTTCAGCCAGGCTAGCTTGAATCCAGTGGTGTAGTGAGCACGGGACCCACGTCTGGGCATACCCTTCCCACTTAGGGCGACAAATGCAAAAGAAACAATTGATGGACGGAATGCTGGACAATGCAAACATTCACCCCCAGTCACAAGGATCTGGGTTAAATCCATCATTCTTTTGCTCACCACACCACCCCAGTTTGGACCCAGCCATATGCAAATCAGTCTTGACCCTGTTCCTTGTGGGAACAGTCCAGCCCGAACTGCCAAGCCAGGTCCTCCCTGGATCGGAAACAAGCATCCTGGGACCGGTTTCAGGGCATCACCCTTCTTCAGCCAGGCTAGCTTGAATCCAGTGGTGTAGTGAGCACGGGACCCACGTCTGGGCATACCCTTCCCACTTAGGGCGACAAATGCAAAAGAAACAATTGATGGACGGAATGCTGGACAATGCAAACATTCACCCCCAGTCACAAGGATCTGGGTTAAATCCATCATTCTTTTGCTCACCACACCACCCCAGTTTGGACCCAGCCATATGCAAATCAGTCTTGACCCTGTTCCTTGTGGGAACAGTCCAGCCCGAACTGCCAAGCCAGGTCCTCCCTGGATCGGAAACAAGCATCCTGGGACCGGTTTCAGGGCATCACCCTTCTTCAGCCAGGCTAGCTTGAATCCAGTGGTGTAGTGAGCACGGGACCCACGTCTGGGCATACCCTTCCCACTTAGGGCGACAAATGCAAAAGAAACAATTGATGGACGGAATGCTGGACAATGCAAACATTCACCCCCAGTCACAAGGATCTGGGTTAAATCCATCATTCTTTTGCTCACCACACCACCCCAGTTTGGACCCAGCCATATGCAAATCAGTCTTGACCCTGTTCCTTGTGGGAACAGTCCAGCCCGAACTGCCAAGCCAGGTCCTCCCTGGATCGGAAACAAGCATCCTGGGACCGGTTTCAGGGCATCACCCTTCTTCAGCCAGGCTAGCTTGAATCCAGTGGTGTAGTGAGCACGGGACCCACGTCTGGGCATACCCTTCCCACTTAGGGCGACAAATGCAAAAGAAACAATTGATGGACGGAATGCTGGACAATGCAAACATTCACCCCCAGTCACAAGGATCTGGGTTAAATCCATCATTCTTTTGCTCACCACACCACCCCAGTTTGGACCCAGCCATATGCAAATCAGTCTTGACCCTGTTCCTTGTGGGAACAGTCCAGCCCGAACTGCCAAGCCAGGTCCTCCCTGGATCGGAAACAAGCATCCTGGGACCGGTTTCAGGGCATCACCCTTCTTCAGCCAGGCTAGCTTGAATCCAGTGGTGTAGTGAGCACGGGACCCACGTCTGGGCATACCCTTCCCACTTAGGGCGACAAAAGCAAAAGAAACAATTGATGGACGGAATGCTGGACAATGCAAACATTCACCCCCAGTCACAAGGATCTGGGTTAAATCCATCATTCTTTTGCTCACCACACCACCCCAGTTTGGACCCAGCCATATGCAAATCAGTCTTGACCCTGTTCCTTGTGGGAACAGTCCAGCCCGAACTGCCAAGCCAGGTCCTCCCTGGATCGGAAACAAGCATCCTGGGACCGGTTTCAGGGCATCACCCTTCTTCAGCCAGGCTAGCTTGAATCCAGTGGTGTAGTGAGCACGGGACCCACGTCTGGGCATACCCTTCCCACTTAGGGCGACAAATGTAAAAGAAACAATTGATGGACGGAATGCTGGGCAATGCAAACATTCACCCCCAGTCACAAGGATCTGGATTAAATCCATCATTCTTTTGCTCACCACACCACCCCAGTTTGGACCCAGCCATATGCAAATCAGTCTTGACCCTGTTCCTTGTGGGAACAGTCCAGCCCGAACTGCCAAGCCAGGTCCTCCCTGGATCGGAAACAAGCATCCTGGGACCGGTTTCAGGGCATCACCCTTCTTCAGCCAGGCTAGCTTGAATCCAGTGGTGTAGTGAGCACGGGACCCACGTCTGGGCATACCCTTCCCACTTAGGGCGACAAATGCAAAAGAAACAATTGATGGACGGAATGCTGGACAATGCAAACATTCACCCCCAGTCACAAGGATCTGGGTTAAATCCATCATTCTTTTGCTCACCACACCACCCCAGTTTGGACCCAGCCATATGCAAATCAGTCTTGACCCTGTTCCTTGTGGGAACAGTCCAGCCCGAACTGCCAAGCCAGGTCCTCCCTGGATCGGAAACAAGCATCCTGGGACCGGTTTCAGGGCATCACCCTTCTTCAGCCAGGCTAGCTTGAATCCAGTGGTGTAGTGAGCACGGGACCCACGTCTGGGCATACCCTTCCCACTTAGGGCGACAAATGCAAAAGAAACAATTGATGGACGGAATGCTGGACAATGCAAACATTCACCCCCAGTCACAAGGATCTGGGTTAAATCCATCATTCTTTTGCTCACCACACCACCCCAGTTTGGACCCAGCCATATGCAAATCAGTCTTGACCCTGTTCCTTGTGGGAACAGTCCAGCCCGAACTGCCAAGCCAGGTCCTCCCTGGATCGGAAACAAGCATCCTGGGACCGGTTTCAGGGCATCACCCTTCTTCAGCCAGGCTAGCTTGAATCCAGTGGTGTAGTGAGCACGGGACCCACGTCTGGGCATACCCTTCCCACTTAGGGCGACAAATGCAAAAGAAACAATTGATGGACGGAATGCTGGACAATGCAAACATTCACCCCCAGTCACAAGGATCTGGGTTAAATCCATCATTCTTTTGCTCACCACACCACCCCAGTTTGGACCCAGCCATATGCAAATCAGTCTTGACCCTGTTCCTTGTGGGAACAGTCCAGCCCGAACTGCCAAGCCAGGTCCTCCCTGGATCGGAAACAAGCATCCTGGGACCGGTTTCAGGGCATCACCCTTCTTCAGCCAGGCTAGCTTGAATCCAGTGGTGTAGTGAGCACGGGACCCACGTCTGGGCATACCCTTCCCACTTAGGGCGACAAATGCAAAAGAAACAATTGATGGACGGAATGCTGGACAATGCAAACATTCACCCCCAGTCACAAGGATCTGGGTTAAATCCATCATTCTTTTGCTCACCACACCACCCCAGTTTGGACCCAGCCATATGCAAATCAGTCTTGACCCTGTTCCTTGTGGGAACAGTCCAGCCCGAACTGCCAAGCCAGGTCCTCCCTGGATCGGAAACAAGCATCCTGGGACCGGTTTCAGGGCATCACCCTTCTTCAGCCAGGCTAGCTTGAATCCAGTGGTGTAGTGAGCACGGGACCCACGTCTGGGCATACCCTTCCCACTTAGGGCGACAAATGCAAAAGAAACAATTGATGGACGGAATGCTGGACAATGCAAACATTCACCCCCAGTCACAAGGATCTGGGTTAAATCCATCATTCTTTTGCTCACCACACCACCCCAGTTTGGACCCAGCCATATGCAAATCAGTCTTGACCCTGTTCCTTGTGGGAACAGTCCAGCCCGAACTGCCAAGCCAGGTCCTCCCTGGATCGGAAACAAGCATCCTGGGACCGGTTTCAGGGCATCACCATTCTTCAGCCAGGCTAGCTTGAATCCAGTGGTGTAGTAAGCACGGGACCCACGTCTGGGCATACCCTTCCCACTTAGGGCGACAAAAGCAAAAGAAACAATTGATGGACGGAATGCTGGACAATGCAAACATTCACCCCCAGTCACAAGGATCTGGGTTAAATCCATCATTCTTTTGCTCACCACACCACCCCAGTTTGGACCCAGCCATATGCAAATCAGTCTTGACCCTGTTCCTTGTGGGAACAGTCCAGCCCGAACTGCCAAGCCAGGTCCTCCCTGGATCGGAAACAAGCATCCTGGGACCGGTTTCAGGGCATCACCCTTCTTCAGCCAGGCTAGCTTGAATCCAGTGGTGTAGTGAGCACGGGACCCATGTCTGGGCATACCCTTCCCACTTAGGGCGACAAATGTAAAAGAAACAATTGATGGACGGAATGCTGGGCAATGCAAACATTCACCCCCAGTCACAAGGATCTGGGTTAAATCCATCATTCTTTTGCTCACCACACCACCCCAGTTTGGACCCAGCCATATGCAAATCAGTCTTGACCCTGTTCCTTGTGGGAACAGTCCAGCCCGAACTGCCAAGCCAGGTCCTCCCTGGATCGGAAACAAGCATCCTGGGACCGGTTTCAGGGCATCACCCTTCTTCAGCCAGGCTAGCTTGAATCCAGTGGTGTAGTGAGCACGGGACCCACGTCTGGGCATACCCTTCCCACTTAGGGCGACAAATGCAAAAGAAACAATTGATGGACGGAATGCTGGACAATGCAAACATTCACCCCCAGTCACAAGGATCTGGGTTAAATCCATCATTCTTTTGCTCACCACACCACCCCAGTTTGGACCCAGCCATATGCAAATCAGTCTTGACCCTGTTCCTTGTGGGAACAGTCCAGCCCGAACTGCCAAGCCAGGTCCTCCCTGGATCGGAAACAAGCATCCTGGGACCGGTTTCAGGGCATCACCCTTCTTCAGCCAGGCTAGCTTGAATCCAGTGGTGTAGTGAGCACGGGACCCACGTCTGGGCATACCCTTCCCACTTAGGGCGACAAATGCAAAAGAAACAATTGATGGACGGAATGCTGGACAATGCAAACATTCACCCCCAGTCACAAGGATCTGGGTTAAATCCATCATTCTTTTGCTCACCACACCACCCCAGTTTGGACCCAGCCATATGCAAATCAGTCTTGACCCTGTTCCTTGTGGGAACAGTCCAGCCCGAACTGCCAAGCCAGGTCCTCCCTGGATCGGAAACAAGCATCCTGGGACCGGTTTCAGGGCATCACCCTTCTTCAGCCAGGCTAGCTTGAATCCAGTGGTGTAGTGAGCACGGGACCCACGTCTGGGCATACCCTTCCCACTTAGGGCGACAAATGCAAAAGAAACAATTGATGGACGGAATGCTGGACAATGCAAACATTCACCCCCAGTCACAAGGATCTGGGTTAAATCCATCATTCTTTTGCTCACCACACCACCCCAGTTTGGACCCAGCCATATGCAAATCAGTCTTGACCCTGTTCCTTGTGGGAACAGTCCAGCCCGAACTGCCAAGCCAGGTCCTCCCTGGATCGGAAACAAGCATCCTGGGACCGGTTTCAGGGCATCACCCTTCTTCAGCCAGGCTAGCTTGAATCCAGTGGTGTAGTGAGCACGGGACCCACGTCTGGGCATACCCTTTCCACTTAGGGCGACAAATGCAAAAGAAACAATTGATGGACGGAATGCTGGACAATGCAAACATTCACCCCCAGTCACAAGGATCTGGGTTAAATCCATCATTCTTTTGCTCACCACACCACCCCAGTTTGGACCCAGCCATATGCAAATCAGTCTTGACCCTGTTCCTTGTGGGAACAGTCCAGCCCGAACTGCCAAGCCAGGTCCTCCCTGGATCGGAAACAAGCATCCTGGGACCGGTTTCAGGGCATCACCCTTCTTCAGCCAGGCTAGCTTGAATCCAGTGGTGTAGTGAGCACGGGACCCACGTCTGGGCATACCCTTCCCACTTAGGGCGACAAATGCAAAAGAAACAATTGATGGACGGAATGCTGGACAATGCAAACATTCACCCCCAGTCACAAGGATCTGGGTTAAATCCATCATTCTTTTGCTCACCACACCACCCCAGTTTGGACCCAGCCATATGCAAATCAGTCTTGACCCTGTTCCTTGTGGGAACAGTCCAGCCCGAACTGCCAAGCCAGGTCCTCCCTGGATCGGAAACAAGCATCCTGGGACCGGTTTCAGGGCATCACCCTTCTTCAGCCAGGCTAGCTTGAATCCAGTGGTGTAGTGAGCACGGGACCCACGTCTGGGCATACCCTTCCCACTTAGGGCGACAAATGCAAAAGAAACAATTGATGGACGGAATGCTGGACAATGCAAACATTCACCCCCAGTCACAAGGATCTGGGTTAAATCCATCATTCTTTTGCTCACCACACCACCCCAGTTTGGACCCAGCCATATGCAAATCAGTCTTGACCCTGTTCCTTGTGGGAACAGTCCAGCCCGAACTGCCAAGCCAGGTCCTCCCTGGATCGGAAACAAGCATCCTGGGACCGGTTTCAGGGCATCACCCTTCTTCAGCCAGGCTAGCTTGAATCCAGTGGTGTAGTGAGCACGGGACCCACGTCTGGGCATACCCTTCCCACTTAGGGCGACAAATGCAAAAGAAACAATTGATGGACGGAATGCTGGACAATGCAAACATTCACCCCCAGTCACAAGGATCTGGGTTAAATCCATCATTCTTTTGCTCACCACACCACCCCAGTTTGGACCCAGCCATATGCAAATCAGTCTTGACCCTGTTCCTTGTGGGAACAGTCCAGCCCGAACTGCCAAGCCAGGTCCTCCCTGGATCGGAAACAAGCATCCTGGGACCGGTTTCAGGGCATCACCCTTCTTCAGCCAGGCTAGCTTGAATCCAGTGGTGTAGTGAGCACGGGACCCACGTCTGGGCATACCCTTCCCACTTAGGGCGACAAATGCAAAAGAAACAATTGATGGACGGAATGCTGGACAATGCAAACATTCACCCCCAGTCACAAGGATCTGGGTTAAATCCATCATTCTTTTGCTCACCACACCACCCCAGTTTGGACCCAGCCATATGCAAATCAGTCTTGACCCTGTTCCTTGTGGGAACAGTCCAGCCCAGACTGCCAAGCCAGGTCCTCCCTGGATCGGAAACAAGCATCCTGGGACCGGTTTCAGGGCATCACCCTTCTTCAGCCAGGCTAGCTTGAATCCAGTGGTGTAGTGAGCACGGGACCCACGTCTGGGCATACCCTTCCCACTTAGGGCGACAAATGCAAAAGAAACAATTGATGGACGGAATGCTGGACAATGCAAACATTCACCCCCAGTCACAAGGATCTGGGTTAAATCCATCATTCTTTTGCTCACCACACCACCCCAGTTTGGACCCAGCCATATGCAAATCAGTCTTGACCCTGTTCCTTGTGGGAACAGTCCAGCCCGAACTGCCAAGCCAGGTCCTCCCTGGATCGGAAACAAGCATCCTGGGACCGGTTTCAGGGCATCACCCTTCTTCAGCCAGGCTAGCTTGAATCCAGTGGTGTAGTGAGCACGGGACCCACGTCTGGGCATACCCTTCCCACTTAGGGCGACAAATGCAAAAGAAACAATTGATGGACGGAATGCTGGACAATGCAAACATTCACCCCCAGTCACAAGGATCTGGGTTAAATCCATCATTCTTTTGCTCACCACACCACCCCAGTTTGGACCCAGCCATATGCAAATCAGTCTTGACCCTGTTCCTTGTGGGAACAGTCCAGCCCGAACTGCCAAGCCAGGTCCTCCCTGGACCGGAAACAAGCATCCTGGGACCGGTTTCAGGGCATCACCCTTCTTCAGCCAGGCTAGCTTGAATCCAGTGGTGTAGTGAGCACGGGACCCACGTCTGGGCATACCCTTCCCACTTAGGGCGACAAATGCAAAAGAAACAATTGATGGACGGAATGCTGGACAATGCAAACATTCACCCCCAGTCACAAGGATCTGGGTTAAATCCATCATTCTTTGCTCACCACACCACCCCAGTTTGGACCCAGCCATATGCAAATCAGTCTTGACCCTGTTCCTTGTGGGAACAGTCCAGCCCGAACTGCCAAGCCAGGTCCTCCCTGGATCGGAAACAAGCATCCTGGGACCGGTTTCAGGGCATCACCCTTCTTCAGCCAGGCTAGCTTGAATCCAGTGGTGTAGTGAGCACGGGACCCACGTCTGGGCATACCCTTCCCACTTAGGGCGACAAATGTAAAAGAAACAATTGATGGACGGAATGCTGGACAATGCAAACATTCACCCCCAGTCACAAGGATCAGGTTAA
>CAWUFW010023867.1:0-68578 GCA_963921515.1 Calotriton arnoldi | reverse complement strand
GGCGGGCGGAAGCACCACCGCCGTGCTGGCGGATGCAAAAACCACCAGTTACCGCCGGCACGCAGCAGTCCACACGCCCGTCCAATTACGATGCGAAAAGTAGGCCAAACACCGCCGGCAAGCCAGCAACACCGTCCGCCATCAAAGTGCGCCCGTACATGTAGCGGCGCAGCCCAACTGACACACACCGTCCGACGAAACACGTCCCGCCCGGCGCATAAATTACGATGCCGCAAACAAACGGCTCCCACGGCCAAGAGATACCGTACGACAAACCGAAGCGGTAACACGGATGCCGAGCACGGACAACGAAGAAGCGGCTCCCCGAGCATGAATCCAGCACTGCAGGCACTCCCCATGCTTCTGCTGATGCACCACCAAGGACGCAACGTACCGCGGAGACGCAGGTAGGCACACACACAACAAGTGCACGCAAACAGCGCACACAGTGCAAGGGCGGAAAAAGCGGACAACCCCCACCAGCGCGTGTACACTACACATCCACCATCGCATCCACATATGACACACAGGCCAAATCGTAACATCGCAGAACACATGTGTACACACCACCTGGGACTAGTAACCAACCACCCCGTCACGGCCCCAAAGCGCCGATGACGCCGCCACACATGCGCACAACGCAGAGGCCAACCGCAGCGCCATGCATGCGTCGCACACAGACACAGGGACACAACCAAGCAGCACACACATCAGCCCCACCCCGAACGCACATGACACGTGACAGGCCGGCCACAGACATGTCCCCAACGCCCAATTCACGGACAACACCCAACGCCACACAACCGACGCACACATGTCAGTGAAGACACGCAACAGCAGGACACACCCCAGTGTAACAAACATGGCGTAGCACACAGCGGCGGCAACACCAACTAGGAGAAGCAGGGCTCCCTTCGGGAAGAGGAACGCCAGTACCACACAGAAACACCCATACCACCCTGCACATATGAACAAGACATATAAAACGGAACACCAAAGAGCCCGGGGACCGACAACAGGTGGCCCAAGAATAACATTCACACACAAGGCCCAACGCAGAGCGGAAAGGCAGCCTGCCGCCCACACAAGGGAGAGCAGACAGCACTGAATGACCTTCCATTCCAACTCCGAAACCACAGCCCTACGACAGAAGCCGGTGAATACAGCCATTGTCCAAGAATAGACCAACACAGGCATGCCGAGGAGACCGACCACAGGGCAGATAGCGCATATCACAGAAGCACACAACGGACGGGGAAGAAAGAAGAAAACACTCCCCCATGTCGGCCACATGCAAGTTAATTGGAAGGAGTCACACAGCACTGACCTTGAACTGTCTGAGAAGCATGTGGGAAGAGGGCCCGTGTCCTCCAAACAAGCCAACAGAACACAAGTCCTGTCTCCCTACGACTACACAGAGCTCACAGCAACCCCGGAGCGTGCACATTGCAGACTGCACACACAGCCGGAGCACGCCACCTCAACGAACCGCTGCGAAATGGCAACCGCAACACACCTACCCAACTACGCCGAACAGCTCAAGCTGTACAAAACCAACCTGTGCCATACATTGGGATGCGATCTCCTGTCCCTGCTGAACGTAAGTTACCGACTGACTTACCGCATCACATTGTTCAGCTGCATCATGCCCGTCTTCTACTGTCGGAGGTGTCCCTACCAGCATCCCGTCGAGATATGCCTCTCCAACCCGGCATGTCTGAAGGCGGACCTGCTACCACTACTACTCCCTCTGGACGCACACGACATGGCCTGCTCTGCCTATGGGGGCATGGCGTATGTGGCCAACATCGCACCCGCACTGAAATGGGACCACTGTGCCTCCACACGACGGATCATCGAGAACAGCTACATCGAATGTCACCCAGCATGCCCCATCATGGTCCTCCAAGGGACAACTTACGAACAACACCTTGACAGCCACCATCCGCTACATTGGCTGGCAAACATGTACACCACCAATGACATGGAAGCCCTGCTGGACGGCATCGCATACCAGACAACCTGTAAATACGTCGGACCACAACGCGGGTTCCCGAGTGACCTATGATGTCCAACCCCGCACCCATGCTTAGCTTCCGCACGGACTGGCCAGTCACCACCACAACAGCCATACCAAACGACCGGCAACTGTAACCACACCATCAACGACATCGCCATGACATCGGATATGACCGGGACATGCACACTGTTCCCCATCACATCCAGGAACACCGCATGCATCGTGGGAGGCAGTGGCATGGGCTCTGTGTATCGCACCCACATGGACGGAACTGCACGAACAACCAGGACACGACATGGATCCAGCGCACATGGACACACACACCGCTCAGTGGACATGAATAGGTCGCCTGGAGTCTGTGGGTGCTGCACCCCTCCCACCCCCGCCCCGGGAATCCCATACCAGGACCTTTGCATGGACGACAAGTGCATACAACAACAACACGACCCCAGTGACTGTGACATGTCCAGTAACCACCACAGTGCAACAACAAGTGGCACGCCGCTGCATGCACGCAAGCACATGCCCTGATGTCAACTCACATGCACGCGTGCATGAGGAACAACCGCAGCAAACCTGTCACATGGAACTGAGATGGACTGTGCCCATGATGCCAAGCGGTCTGGTAGGCTACATGTATACCGTCTGTGTCAAAGTCCGCAGCTCCGCAGCTATACGTAAATGTACATTAGCACAGCCTTGGCCAAGCAGATGTCACTCTGAAGCCCACATCCCACATGCAACAGCCAATCACATGTAACCCCACACCCTATCCCATTTGCAATCATGCTCAGTATATCCTCAACATGTATTCCGCTGCCAGTAGTGTCCACTATACTGCATCACAGAGGACAGAAGACTCAATATAATGTTTGAAACCAAAACTGTCTCCGCTGACTCATTTCACAAGTACGAATGAGAGAGGATGAGAGTATGTGAAGTACACGGCAGTCGTGACATGACCATGTAGTCCACTGGTATTGGATGTCAACGCAAATGAGTAGCACTACTGTGGAAGACACACATGTGTCGTGTGAAGTCGTATGGACGCAGTGCTCAGGTGGGTGGGTGCGACGGGTAGATGCGCACATGCCAAGTTGGAGCACGCCGTGTTGGGAGGGGTCATGAACAGTACACCACCGCTTCCCTGGGCATTGTGAGAGGACACCTGTCGGGGGAGTGAACACGTGTGTGCACAGCAGCCGGGCACACGTACAAAGCGGTACCAGGCGCACCTCAGCCCACCCTCTCTGGACAAGCTGGATCCTGTTGTGCGCCCGCCATGCCCCTTGACAAGGCACACACAGCCCCAGTCGACCAGGTGTAACCCCAACATAGTCAATCCGCACAGGCGATACAGGGCACGGGATGGCAGTGGAGCATGGTGTGTGAGAGGTCTCCTCGCGCTCCTCCTGGTCATATCACGCAGGCAATAGAACCTCAACGTCTAGCATGGCACAAGTCACATGGAAGTGTAGGGGACGCACCACAGCACGAGCAGCACTGACGTCACGGGAGGTGGCTCGCACCATCCCATCCATTGCCCATCATACCAACCACGCCACATGCCATTGCGACTAAGTGCAAGCGCGTGCGCCACCACCCCCGAGCCCTCCCCAGAGAGGCCAAAGAGTGAATGTGTGGGCCATCAGCCACAGACGGACGCGGCCTGGCCGCAAGGGCAGCCACAGCCACTGGGTGTCGCAGGTGGCGGATCCGGAAGGCGAAGACTGTGATGCATAGTCCATGCAGGCCGGGTCTCCATTTGGGGCACCACGCAGGTGGACGGCGTCCCGCAACACATCATACCCTGAGACAGCCCACTCGTGCAACTGGACCCACACATACACTCCTTGCCCTCTCTGGTGCGAGCTTGGGGCTGCCTGTGCAAGCGCTAGCCTCGCAGGTGAGCATGCATATTGGGGGAGCGAGGGGAGGACATGAGGGCTGGGGCGAAGATGACTGTATCACTGTCAGTTAGTACAAGGGATGACCCAGATGTGGAAAGGAAGAGACGTGTCCCGTGTGTACTGCAACTAGTCGCCAATACAACTACCCCCCATGTCCGGAATGTAAGCCCGCACCTAGGCCCGCCCATCCGCCACATCGAACATACCACCAGCACGACAACCTTCCCATTCGAAACACTGACTGGGGGTGGCGACCAGTGTACAATCATGTGTAGCCTACCCACGCGTACATGTGGGCCCTCCATGATCCATGTCACCTGCGGCAAAGTCATGACATGCGCAATGAGGGAAGTGAGGAGAGCTGCCCGCCCCACGCGCAGAAGGTGCATCAGCTCCACAGACCCAGCAGCGAGTCCAGCAGGGGTCACATGTGCAGGGGCAGCTGTGCCTGGTGTGAAGGCACATGCATATAGACAGCACATCGACCAATGTGTAGTCTGCCCACATCTACAGTCCATCATCATGCGGACATAGGAATTGAACACAGGGCAACACATCTTAGTGGGTGCACCCACCGTTACCAACAATGCGCAATCATCGACGTACCCGCCCTGTGCATGGCCCCCCACCCAACGGAGGCACATCCAGTGCCACCATCCCACACACACAAGCCTTCCACGGAACATGCTGTGTCCAATGGTCAGTACAGAGTCAGCGCCCATCTGGTGGATCCTGAACAGGAGACACATGCACACACATGCCAGCTCCCACTATGTACGACTGCCACCTGGCACGTGCAATGTAACCTCTCACCTGTGACGTGTGACTGCAAGCACACAGCCGTCTTGGCATGGGGCTGTCAATGTGGACACCTGTCAATGTTTCGGGAGGTGTGATCCGTACAGTGCTGTACATAGGGTGCAGTGCTGACACCTACTACTGTCTCATATCCCCTCGTGCCACAGGTCCCACTTGTTTTGGCCGCTCAGCCTGTGCCCACATCGTCGTCGTCTTGTGCCATACTCATCCAGCCGCGGAAGCAGTTCCATGCTCAGCAGACATTCATGTTGCCGTGGCGTTGCCGCTTGACGGATATGCAGTCAGTCCCCATCAGCACGCCCCGCAAGTCATTGGGGCCTAGATCCCCATGTGCATGCACATGGCAGTGGTTTGTATCACTAGCCATTGCCATTGTTGGGAGACCTGTGTAAGTGTATTGTGGCCGTGCCGTCCCAGCTTGACAGCTGGGCTGTGGCTCATGTGCTTGCTCAGTCATGTCAGTGATGTGTATGCGAAATTGCTATGTGTCGTGTTGCATTGACATGTGTCCTCTGCCATTGTCCCTAGGCGGAGACCGAACATTGACCGCCCATACCAATTGCTGGCGGACATGGACGATACAGAGGTTATTAGGAAGTTTCTGCTGGACAGGCCAACCCTGCATCGACTGTGTGCCATGTTAGAACCCCATCTCCGTCCCCGCAGGGTGTATCCGACTGCTGTCACCCCCACGGCTAAGGTGATGGCCGCCATGCATTTCTTCGCCACTGGGTCATTCCAGCACACAGTGGGCAGTGGAGGAGGGATGTCCCAGCCCATGTTCAGCAAGGTGCTGAGGGATGTACTGGCAGCCATGATGCTGTACCGGAACAGGTACATCCGCTTCCCCAGGGCTCGTGAATTGGCGGCAGTGAAGGGTGCATTCTATGCCCTTGGCAGAATCCCACACGTCGTTGGAGCCATTGACTGCACACATGTCGGCCTTGTTCCACCACAGGCCACTGAGCACCTGTACCGCAACAGGAAGCACACGCACTCCCTGAATGTGCAAGTGGTGTGCCTTGCGGACATGGTGATCACCCACGTGTGTGCAAAGTTCCCAGGCTCGGCCCATGACGCACACATAATGCGCAACAGCATCTTGCCACGACTGATGTCCAATATGCAACAGGATCGTGCCTGTATTGTCGGTGAGTATGTGGAGTGGTGTAGCGTGCTGGCTGTGCGATGCTGTCCCCTGTCCAGTTGGATTAGCAACGGTTCTCTGTGTCCCTCACACCCAGGTGACTCTGCGTATCCGAATGGGGCATGGCTGCTCAGTCCATTGAGGAATCCTCGCACCCCAGCAGACGATCGCTACAATGAGGCACATGGGAGGACCAGACGTGTGGTCGAGCGTACCTTTGGCCTCCTCAAGTCCAGGTTCAGGTGCCTGGACCGCACCGGGGGTGCGCTGGCGTACTCCCCACAGAAGGTGTGCCGGATAGTGGTGGCGTGCTGCATGCTGCACAATCTGGCCATTCGGAAGCAGATCCCCCTCATCGTGGATTACGGAGATCAACCAGGGCCCCAGCCCGCAGACCAGGACAGCTCGAGTGAGGAGGACAGCGGAGAGGAGGAAGCTGGTAATGTGCGGCAGCAGCTCATCGCCCGCTACTTCACTTGACGGTGAGTGTCCATGTACGACGGCTGAAGTGGCTGTATCTGTGCAGGTGTGTGTGTGCTGTGTCAGGGTGGCCGTTTGTTCACTGCGTGCTGTGTGTCAACGCTCCATGGCCAGGGTAGTATGCCACTGTTGGTGGCTGTGGCATTGTGCCCTATTGCTCTGTGCGATGTGTGTACATTGCTTGTAGTTGTTGACATGTACTGTGTGATGGGTGTGTGACACACTCATTGAATGTGCTCCTGTTCTGTCTCCCACCCCTAGGTCCCTACAGGCCCTCCGGATTCAAATGCCATGCCACGCATCAGGTGCCTTTCCGCCCAAGGTGGCCGTTGTATTCCGTACAAATAAGACACAGGGCACAAACAGCAGTTAGTGAAAAAGGTGCATTTATTACAAACTGTGACATGTGATTGTGTGTAAGGTGATGACAAAAGTGGTGCGTGCAGTGACAATGAGCTGTCGGTCATGGCTGCGTGATGATCAGGGTGTACCCACTGGTTCTATGTCCATAGTCCAACACACACATGCCATCCAGATGGCTGTGTGGAGTGGGATCGTAGTCCAAGTCAATGCAGTGGCTGGTCAAGGAAGGCTGGCGGAAGGCTGGCTGGCTGCCTCACTTGCGTCTGGAGCGTGCGAAGTCCTCCCGGGAGATCTGTTTCCTCTTCGGACGGCCCCTTCCACGTTTGCGAGGGGGTGCCTGCTTGCGACATGCTGGTGGTTGAGGTGTGATCACTGGCTGTGGACGCAGGGGAACTGGACACTGCTGCTCCACCCTGCGCCCCGGCAGGTGGTGGCGGAGGGGGAGCTGCTGTCCCTGGCTGTGACCTCACCGCCACCACCAGCTGTCCCATGAGGTCCACGATTTGGCCCATACGGGCGTCCATGGACCTCAGCACCCCCAGCACCTCACGCGTGTCTGAAGCCGACCGGACCCATTGTCCTTGGGCCTCTTCATAGGCCCCAAGGACTCTGGCCATGTGAGGCAGGGCATGGCTCCCAGGGGAGGCTGGCGTTTCCCTGACCCTGCTCCTCCTACCAGTCCTGCTGCCACCGGCCTGCCCACTAGCCACATTGCTCACCACGGTCCTCGCTGTGGCTCCCAGGGTGGATCCAGTCGTCCGGGCCACCACCTGCGCTGGGGCTGGTGCCAGCGAAGACGTGGCGGTGGTGGCGGCAGTGGTGGTCGGTGCGGCGATGGTGGCGGTTGCGGCAGTGGTAGTGGCCACAATGACCGTGGGTGTGGCCGCAACGACAGTGGCAGCAGGGGGCTGGGAATGTTCAGCAGCCCTGGATGATGGGTTGGTGGGTAGGAGGGGTCCTGGGGAGCGGCTGGGCCCTGCCACACCAGATGGGCCTGCTTGGTTGTCCGTGTCCGAAGAGGAGGACAGATCCTCCAGATCCGTGTGTCCTCGTTGGGGGCTTGTAGGCTGGCTGTGCTGGCTGCTGGCTCCATCCCCAGCATCCAGCAGTTCGTCACCTGTGGAGAGAATGAGATTTGTTATTGTGTTGCACCTGGCGAAGTATGTATTTGTCGTCTGACATTGACAGTTCGTGCAATCTCGTACATGGGTTTCCCGGAGGCGTGTGTGTGGCTGTAGCATCTGTAGTTGTGTGTGCTTGGCAATGGGACTGTGTGCTGTGCACATGTGGCATGGGACGGATTGGCCATGCCGATGGGTGTGTTGCTGTGCCCCTACTTATTGTGACTCTGGTGTATGCGGGCTCCTGGCCCATCCTGGGTCTGGTTTGTACTTTGCTTTTGGGGTTCAAATGGAACGCTTAGGAACGCATATGGCAACATGGGGGCCATGCCCCAGATTCGCATTTGGGAGGGGATATGCTTTTGGGGTTCAAATGGAACGCTTAGGAACGCATATGGCAACATGGGGGCTATGCCCCAGATTCGCATTTGGGAGGGGATATGCTTTTGGGGTTCAAATGGAACGCTTAGGAACGCATATGGCAACATGGGGGCCATGCCCCAGATTCGCATTTGGGAGGGGATATGCTTTTGGGGTACATGCTGTGAGCCATGGGTGCCGAACGTGACATGTGTTGTGGCAGCATGACAGTGCATGGTTTGAGGTGTGTGCATGCTTGACTTGCCTGCATATTTGCTGTCTGTTGTGATTACTGGACCTGGCATTGGACGCATCGTTATGAGTGAGTGATAGTTGTGTGCCAGCCAACGTATTGCAGTTGTCCCATCTCCTTGGTGTGCGTGCTGCCCTGTGCCATGTGCATCACTGCAGTGCTCGGGGGGGGGTGTGGCCCATGTTGTGTGTTGTTGCTCACAGTGTGTCGTGCGCTTAATTGACTTCTGGCACATGGTTGGTCATGGGCATGTGTCTTAGCGTGACTGCTGTATGTGTGGCAGCTGTGCGGATGACATGCCTTTCATGAGACTGGGGCTGACGGATGGGATGGATGGTATGTTGTATGTGCATGGTGTGTCTGTGAGTTTGATGGGTTCAGTGGTGTTCGTGTGCATTTATGTTGTTCCGCTCTGTTGCGTCTAGTGTTGTTTGTCTTACATAGGCGTAGTTGTGGGGTGTGTTGTTGACAGGCAGTAGGGGCTACATGGACAGGACTTCAATGGTGTTTCGGTTGTGTGTGATGAGTTGCACAGTGGCTGCCGTGTGGGACTATATTCAGTGTGGCTTGTGCATGCAGACGTGGCTCCTTGGGTGTTGCTATGTCTGTGATGGGTCATGTGGGGTGTGAGTCTGTTGTTCATGTCCGTGTGCACATTGTTCACTTGTTCGTGACGGTGGGCGGTGCTGCGTGTTCGTCTGCTACGTGACATGTCCCATGTGTTGGTCGTGTTATGGTCCTCATGCCTCCAGTAATCCAGCCCTGTCCAGTTTCCCACCTGCAAGTTGTTCGTGCGTGCACTGTACTGGATGCCACATGGCTCTGAGCGGGGGTGCTCCATGTTGCAGGTCTGTGGGGGTGGGGGGTGTTGTGGGTCGTGGGGGTGGCTGGACACCCACTGACACCGATTGCTGTGGACTGTGATGTCTGCCTTTCGGCTGTCGTTGTGCACTGCGGTGGCTGACACTTGGCTGTGGGGTGTGGGGGATGCTTCTCCTTGCTGTGCTGTGGGACTGGGGCCTGGTGTGTGTTGTACTTGGGCTGTCCACCCTCCCACCCACTGCACTTTGTGTTCCTGCCACTTACCTGTTACTTGTCGGTTAGTGCAGCTGTGGCGGACACATGGGTGTGGTGGGTGCTCGTTGTGGCGCTTCTGGCATATTTGGGGACCTGTTGGTGGTTACGTGGCTGGCTTAGTGTACACATGTCCCCACGCATCTTACAGTTGTTCGGTTTGGGCTGTGTGTGGTAGTGTCTGTTGCATGTGTGTGTGATGTGTTGTGTATTGTGTGCTGGACATGGGGGTGTTTGTCCCTGGGAGCTGTGGCATGGTGGTAGTGCATGTGAGTACATAGCGGTGTGCTGGTATACATTAGTTTGTACTTACCAGCCTCCACTCCCCTGCTAATCCGGCGAGGATCTCCGGATGGATTACGACTCGCACCTTCTCCTCCCACGCTTTGAAGGTCTTAAAGAGCGCGGGATTCCCTCCGCCAGTGACGGCAGCCAGCTCTCTGTTTTTGCCCTCCTTCTTCTTGACCAGGCTCTTTACGTCATTCCAACGTTTGTTAATCTCGACTCTGTTCCTGGGCAGGGTCCCGACTGCATTGACCTGGTCTACGATCCGGTTCCACATTCTGTTTCTGGTGGCTAGTGGTGTGTGCTGGACCATGTTCCCATAGATTTGTGGGTACACCTTGATGATCTCGTCGACCATGACCGTCAGCTCCATGGGCGTGAACTTGGGCATTCTTTGTGGTGCCATGATGTTTGTGGTGCTGGTGCGGTGTGTGTTGTGTAATGTGCAGGGGGTTTGTGGTGCCGGTGTTTGGTGGTGGTGGTGGTGTTTGGTGGTGGTGGTGGTGGTGGTGGTGGTAGTGATGTGTGCGTTTCTGTGGTGTGCTGCTGTCCTTGCTGTGTCACTGTGTCCTCTCCTCTCCTCTCTGGTTTGCAATGTAGCAAGGGGTTGTGGTCTGTGGGAGTGCTGCTTTTGTACTCACCTATGTGGGTGTGTCCTCATGGTCTGTTGTTTTCAGGTGTGTTGTGTCTGGGGTTCTGGCCTTTGTATTTTTTGTTTGTCCGGGGGTGTTTTCGGGATGTGTACTGTGCTTGTGTATTTGTGCGTGCCTTGCTGTGTGGACTTGTTGGCCATGTTGTGTGCTATTGGTTTTGTGTGCGGATGGTTTCTGTGCAGGTACGTTGGCGCCATGGCTTCTGCCGTGTCGATTCTCATCGGCGTTGTTTGCGCTGGCGGGCGGTATATTTGTGGTTTTTCCGCGCTCATGTTGGTGCAATCGTAATTTCACGTGCGGTGTGTCGGCCGTGAGGGCGGGCGGTTTTGTGTTGTCGTGCGTGTTTCCGTCCGTGGCGGGCGGTTTGACTCCGACTCGGACGTTGGCGGGCGGTATTTTGTGTGCTTTTTCGCCGATGGCGGTTTTCGGTTTGTGTAATCGTAATGGCGTGGTCGGTGTTCAGGCGGTGTGTGCGGGCGGATTTTTGCCGCTTCCATGCCTGGCGGATTTATTTACGCCGGGTATCGTAATGGGCCCCTATATCATTAATATTTATTTATTGTTAAATATTTTTGGTAATTGTTATTTTATTTTGTTTGGGATTTGTGTTGTATAGCTGTAATGTTTGGTTACTACAATAATTTTGACCTTTTTAAATATGTTTTTTAATTATTCATAATTTTTAAATTGATAATTGTGTTAATTATGGAGGCACAATTTTTTATTTAATTTAGATGTGTGTTGTAAATTGTGTGGTATTATAGGGTAGGAAAAAAATATAACATTTATGTAATAATTATTTTTTTAGATTACAATTAATTTCTATTACAAAATATTTATTTGTTTGATAATTTCTTGTTAAAATATAAAAAATAATCTTTTTATGTAAATTTTATAAAAAATCTTCATTATTATATGTTTCTATGATTTGTAAAAATGTATAATAGATATGTTTTGTTTTTGGGTGTTTTATTCATATGTTGTATAGTAGTTGATATTTTGTTTGTATTTAAATTTGAATTTTCTTAAGTGTGAATAGTAATTTTATCCCCTTTGCTATCCAACACATTCCCTACTGCTGCATTCGCAGGAGTGGGAATAGTAATTTTTACCCCTACGCTATCCAACACTTTCCCTACTGTTGTACTCGCTGGAGTGGGAACAGTAAATGATTCCCCTCCACTATCCGACACTTTCCCTGCTGTTGCACTTGCTGGAGTGGGAATCGTAATTTTTACCCCTGCGCTATCCAACACTTTCCCTACTGTTGCACTCGCTGGAGTGGGAATAGTAATGTTTACCCCTACGCTATCCAACACTTTCCCTACTGTTGCACTCGCTGGAGTGGGAATAGTAATTTTTACCCCTACGCTATCCAACACTTTCCCTACTGTTGCACTCTTTGGAGTGGGAATAGTAATTTTATCCCCTCCGCTATCCAACACTTTCCCTACTATTGCACTCATTGGAGTGGGAATAGTAAATTATTCCCCTCCGCTAACCAACACTTTCCCTACTGTTGCACTTGCTGGAGTGGGAATAGTAAATTAATCCCTTCCGCTATCCAACACTTTTCCTACTGTTGCACTCGCTGGAGTGGGAATAGTAATTTTTACCCCTACGCTATCCAACACTTTCCCTACTGTTGCACTCACTGGAGTGGGAATAGTAAATTATTCCCCTCCGCTATCCGACACTTTCCCTACTGTTGCACTTGCTGGAGTGGGAATAGTAATTTTTATCCCCACGCTATCCAACACTTTCCCTACTGTTGCATTCGCTGGAGTGGGAATAGTAAATTATTCCTCTCCGCTATCCAACACTTTCCCTACTGGTGCAGTTATTGGAGTGGGAATAGTAAATTATTCCCCTCCGCTATCCAACACTTTCCCTACTGTTGCACTCGCTGGAGTGGGAATAGTAATTTTTCTCCTCCGCTATCCAACACTTTCCCTACTGTTGCAGTCAATGTAGTGTAAACTGTAGGTTTAAAAAATATTACATATTTTAATATTATAATCTATAATATAATTAAATTATTTTTATGTTACAGGTGTATGTATATATATATATTTATTTATACATTTTAATATATTTCTAACATTTTATAATTAATTAAAATTATTATTTATTAATTATTTTTAAGTAAATATATATATATTACATTTTAAATATGTATGTTTAATTTATTTTTACATTACATTTATGACTTATAATTGTTAAAATATACAAATAAATCTAAATATCTTTTTTAAGTTAAATATATGATTTAATTTATTTTACATTATTTTTCATACATATAAAAAACCGATATTTTCTACTTCGATATTTTTAACAACGATATTTTTTTTCTCGATATTTTTGTACTTACCATTATGAAGATAGGAGGTCGATATTTTTGACAGCGATATTTTTGTCACGATATTTCTGTAGGTCGATATTTCTGTTGTCGATATTCTGTCAGTGATCCCCTTGCCGCATCTCGTAACCAACGCATCACCTTGGTTGCGTGACGCATCGTCAACACTGATCCACATAACGCTACGCAACCAAGATTAAGGTACTCTCTTCAGCAGGTGTAACTGGGTCAGTTTAGCCAGCCTGCATTCCATCTTGGTCGGCCTGAATTTGTAACTTTGTCCCGGTCCGGCACAACGCGATATCCCCAATAGCGCTTTGTGCTTTTTGGTGCTTTTTCACTCTATAAATTTTAAACTTCAATAACTCCAGTTCTACTAATTGGATATTTGTCGTTTTGATATTGCGTTTTTTATATACCTAAGTTCTATTTTTCTAACCTGGTGTGGAATCATTTTGTGTGTGGATTTCACTATTTTGCTGTTTGTAGTGTTCACACACTGCCTCTAAGGTAAGCCTGACTGTTCTGTGTCAAGCTACCAAGGGTGAGCACAGGTTAATTTAGGGTTTGCCTGCCCTTTACCCTGACTAGGATTGTGGTTGCTCCTTGACCAGGACCCAAACCCCAGTCAGCCAGTAACCCAATTTGTAACATAGGTGATCACCGGTGAGATTGGGACTTGTGTTTGTGCAGTGCCATACAGTAATTGATAGTACACTACCATCCCATACCAAAGAACAATTTGAATTTTAAATTCTCTTAGATTGTCATTTTTGATTTTCTAAAATCATATCTGTTTGTCAGATCTAAAACCACACCTGCAAGCATGGATATGAGTTTAAACTTTCTGCCTAGAGCACCACCAGGAAGGTGGAGTTGCAAAAAGTGGAGACGGCCTGGGCAGAAGCTCACTCTATACCAGTGAGACCATAGGAGAGGATGAGGAGATGGAGGAGCCACCTGAGAAGAGGGGGAGGATTTGACCCCTGGAACAGAGCTCCCTGCAAGAGCAGAAAGCAGTGTCTCCTTCCATGGCCTGACCCCAGAGGAACTGTCGGAGAGGAGGGAAGAGAAGAAATTCAAGCTGCTAATGGGAAAATTGAAAATGGAGAAGAAAAAGGCTGAAAGAGCCTTAGAAGAAAAGAAAATTTTACTGGCTCATGAACTAAGTTTAAAAGAGCTGGACATCAAAGCCAGACAGGCAGATTCCAGAAGTGATGGTGGCAGCATACCCGCAGTGTCAGAGGTTATAAAAGAGTTCACATAGCTAAGGATCTGGTGCCCAGTTATGTGGTGGGAGATGACAAAGCAAATGTTTTTCTGCCTTTGAGGTAGCCCTGAGGGTCCACAAGGTCCCAGAAGAAAATTAGGGGTGGAAACACATGCCTACTGTGGGGCGGGACACACTTCTAACACTAAAGGTTGGGGACCGAACCAAGTGCACTCCCATGAAAGCCATTGTACTTTCAAAGTTTGGATTGACCCTTGAAAACTAACGCCAAAGGTTTAGGGAAGCCAGATGCTCCCCAACCAGTCCTGGGTAGATTTTGTGGAATACTACAGCAAGATACTGACTGGTAAGTGCGGGCAGCAACGTTAGTGATATTAATGGGCTATGCCATCTAATCATGAGAGAGCACATGCTCACTGTCTGTTTTCCCGAGTAGTGCCAGCACCTAGTTGACAGTAAGCTGACCCCAGAAAGCTTGCTGAGGTTGTGGACCTCTGGACCAGTACCAGAGTGTCCTATAAGGTATGTGGGGGGACTCCCACAAAGGTGGGCAGGGTTCCAACCAGAAGAAGGAGGGAGGAGAAAAACTTAAAAGTAAGGAGACCTCTAAAGGCCCCCAAAATAATTCTCAAGGGAGTTGAGGTAACCAGTCCCAGCTTGACTCTAAGAAGAAGGGGTTCTTTGATAAGCAGTCAGGGAGCTTTGTACCCCAATGTACTGAGTACCACAAGTATGGGCACTCCAAGGGCGACTCCAAATGTCCCAAGAGGGCAGACACCTGGGTTGGCAAGTGTAGTGAAGGAGATAGTCTCAGTTAGCTTTGGGGAACAGATAGTGGTAACCCTAGTGTCTCTGAGGGATAAGCAGATGGTACCAAAAGCCCATATGCCTGCCAATACTTCCAAATACAGGCAGTGGGTCATTATCAATGGGCAACGGGTGAAGGCTAAGAAATTCAGAAGCCAACATGACTACTGTGAAGTGACAGTTGGTGTCCTCAGATCAGATCCTCCCAAACATATTCCACCAAGTCGTAGTCGCTGACAATCATTAGAGCCATTTACTGGTTGCTGGTTTCCTTTGAGTGGGGGGGGGCTCAAGTTCTCTGAAAGTAGCTGTGAGGCCTGCCATGCCTGTAAATTGTCTGTTAGGCAATGACTTAGAGCACACTCCCTGGAGGGAGGTAGAGCTCAGGTCACATTGGGAGATGTTGAGATTGCCTGATTGAGTCTGTATGACCACATGGTCTATGGCTCCAGGGAAGGGAGTCTGGAGCCTGGAACAATGGTCCAGACAGCTTCCAAGAAAGAGAGGGGCAAGGGGCATGGGAAACCAGTTTGTGAAGTTCCCATTGTCTAGGCTGACAGGGTACCAGAGGCGGAGACACTCTAGCCAACCGGGGAGGACATTGCCACCCTTGGTGACCTACCTGAGTTGCAGTTGGCAAGTTGAGGGTGGGACCACCAGGGAAGATTTCTGCAAGATGCAGAAAGAGTGCCCCACTCTAGAGGGCTGGAGGCAGCAAGCCGAAGCCCAGGCAGCAGGTGACACCTCTTGGGATCACCTGATCTACTGGGAGAATAACCTCTTATGTAGTGAGCCTAAGGCACCTGGTTCTGGGGCAGCCAATGTGCTGGTGGTCGGCCAGTGTTACAGGACCTTCCCACTGGGTTTGGCTCATGACATACCCCTGGCTGGACCTTTAGGGTAAGGAAATAACCTTTACCAGGCTTGTTGCCCACTTTTATTGGCCCCGGATGAAGACAGCCTCAGATGCATTATGCAAGTCCTATCCCACCCGCCAGACCAGTGGGATGTCAGGGAAAAAGCAAAAAAAAAAACTGACCCCATTACCTGTCGTTGGCACTCCCTTTGAAAAGGTAGGCATCAATATCAACATCATTGATCACTTGGGCCCCAAGACAGCCTTGGGCAACAGGTTTGTCCTGGTCTTGGTGGACCATGCCACACACTACCCAGGGGCCATCCCTCTGAGGTCAGTGACTGTACCTGTAGTGGCCAGAGCTCTAATGGCAATTTATACCCGTGTGGGGTTCCCTAAGGAGATAGTGTCTGACCCACGCACTAACTTCATGTCAGCGTAAATGAAGTCCATATGGGATGAGTGTTGAGCAACCTACAAGTTCACAACACCCTAACACCCCTAAACCAATGGTCTTTTGGATAGATTCAACAAAACCTTAGAAGGCATGATAATGGGTCTACCTGAGCCCATGAGTTGTAAGTGGGACATCCTCTATCCATACCGTCTCTTTGCCTACAGGGAGGTGCCACAGAAAGAAGTGGGGTATAGCCCCTTTGAACTCCTCTATGGCTGCCCTGTTAGATGACCTCTGAGCTTTGTGAGGGAGAGGGGGGAGCAAGCTCCCAGGAAACTGCCCCAGGATGTGATCAGCTACATGCCCTCCACAACCAGATTCACTTCTTCTGGAAAAGGCAGAAAGTAACCTTGAAGCCAGCCAAGAGGATATGAAGCTCTGCTACGACCACAAGGCTGGTCTGGTCGATTTTCAAACTGGCCAACAAGTATGGGTCATGGTGCCTGTGGAGCCCAGAGCTCTCCTGGATAGCTAGGCTGGCCCATACAAAGTGAAAGAGTGAAAGGGGGAGTCCATATACCTGGTGAATCTCCAGATCCTTAGGAACCCCTTAAGGGTGCTCCACATGAATTGCCTCCAACCTCACTTCGAGAGATCAGAAGTGAGCATGCTCCTGGTGAAAGATGAGGGAGTGGAACAGGAAGAGGAGATCGAGCAGCCCCCTGACCTCCCATCTTCCCAGGAACATGATGGGTCAGTGGAAGTTGTCAACCTCTCTTCAGCCCTGATCCAAGAACAGAAGAGTGACTGTTGCCAGTTACTGGGCTGTTTGCCTCTCTGTTATCCCTCACCTCTAGATTCACACACCTGTGCATCAATGATGTAGACACTGGAGATAGCCTACCTGTGAAGAATAAAATGTGCAGGTTTTGAGATAAGATAAGGGCTAGTATCATGGAGGAGGTCTCCAGGATGCTGGTGTTAGTGGTGATTGAACCCTCCACCAGTCCCATGTCCAGCCTGTGGTGCTGCTACCGAAGACTGCTCCACCGGGCACCACTTCAAAACTTATGTTCTGTGTGGACTACTGGGGTCTCAATTATGTCATCAGGACTGACGCACACCCCATCCCCGAGCTGAAGGGCACATCGACAGGCTGGGCACTGCCAAATTTCCCAGTACTTTTGATTTGACATCAGGGCACTGGCAGATCGCTCTGATTGAGGGGTCAAAAGAGAGGTCAGCATTCCAAACCCAGAGGGCTCCTTCCAATTTCAGTTGATACCCTTTGGCTTGAAGAATGCCCCTGCCACCTTCCAGAGGTTGGTTAACAGGGTCGTAGCTGGAAAGGAGGCCGTCTGTGCCACCTACCTGGATCACATTGCTGTCTACAACTCCAGCTGGGAGGAATTCCTGTACCACCTCCAGGAGGTGCTTCAGACCCTGCAGCAGGCAGGCCTGACTATCAAGGCAAGTAAGTGTCAGATACGACGGGGTTCCATGATATATCTGGGCCACCTGGTGGGCGGGGGCAAGGTGCATCCCCTCCAGGCCAAAATTGAGATTATCATGGCCTGGCAACCAAAGAAAACTCAGACTAAGGTGAGAGCCTTCCTGTGCCTTACTGGATACTTACTACAGGAGGTTTGTTAAGGGTTATGACACCATTGTTGCCCCCTTAACAGAGCTAACTTCGAAGAAGCGTCCCAGATTGGTGATATGGACAGAGGCCTATCAAAAATCTTTCATACCCTCAAGAAAGCCATGTGTGCAGCACACGTACTCAAGGCTCCTGACTGTTCCAAAGAGTTTATAGTGCAGACGGACAGTTCAGAGCAGGGCATAGGGGAGAACTAAAGCACAGTTGGATGAGGGGGGCCTAGACCAAACGGTAGACTTCATTAGCAGGAGGTTACTTCCAAGGGAACCGAGGAGGAGTGCGATTGAAAGAAAAGATTTTTCTGTGGTCTGGGCACTGAAGAAGTTGAGACTATAGCTGCTTGGGACTCAATTTTGAGTTCATACAGACCACAGCCCCCTCAGATGGTTCTGGCAGATATGGGGTGTAGGAATGTGGAGTATTATGCAGTGAGGCTGGTTAGGCTTTACTATGTCATTCTCTCACAATACCCCAAAATAGGTTCTTTGGAATTGCACTAATAAATCCCTAGCTCAGTCCTGGTAAAATGGCAAAAAGGGGAAACATCCTTTACCCCACAGTCAGAACAACGACCTGCCTTTACAGTGCAGTCACTACCCCGACTGCGACATCACCACGTGTTCCTTTACCCCACAAGTCATTACAACAACTTGCTTT
Organism: Calotriton arnoldi; assembly: GCA_963921515.1. NCBI lineage: Eukaryota > Metazoa > Chordata > Amphibia > Caudata > Salamandridae > Calotriton > Calotriton arnoldi. Next base: position 50,126 of record CAWUFW010023867.1, on the reverse strand, counting down.
TAGGGGGTGTGTTGTTTGACTGGTGTTAGAGTTTAAGTCCAACACCTTCCCTACTGTCGCGTAGACTGAAGTTGGATTGGTAATTTATACTAAAGTAACGCGTGATAACGTCGGGGTACTGACTGCAGTAAAGGCATGTGGTGTAAATACATGCAGTGTTCCATCATACAACTGGCAAAGAGCAGTCAGGCTTTACTGCGGACCATTTGTAAAGCATTTCAGAGTTAGTGAAACTCTCATGTGTGAGTATCATGCACTGCTGTATATTCAAAACTATCCTGCTTCTAATCAAAATTAATACGTAGTCTGTGCTACACTCAATCATGTGCTGCCAAGCATATGTCAACTGAGTACCAAAAAGGAGGCCAAGTACCACTGTTACCTTGGACTCAGTGTGCCAAGCATGTGTGAATTTATCTTAAAATATATATAACAAATATGCTTATTATACATTCCTAGTACATGATCTTTATTCTGGCAATAAAGTAGTTTAACCTTTTCCTAATACAAAGACCAATCCAGACCTAATGGACCTCAACCCATTAGTCTCAACAAACAATATACAGTAGTAAATCTTCTGTTGAGTCCAATTCTAATTGTAATGCCCAATGCATCTTAGAACGAAGTCCCTTCTTCAAGGGCCAGTCTAAACAGAAAAACAAGCATACAAGTGGGTGTTACCACAGCAAAACAGATTCATTTTTTAAATTTATTATTGAGAAATATTTTGTGCAGAGTTCCTAATTGAACAAACATGTGCACCAAATGATACCACAAGACACTGTGACACGCAACAGACAGACCACCAACCATATAAACAAAAGGCTCAGTATTGATAAAGAAAAAAACAAGTAGATGTGGAAAGAAAACAATGAAAAAATCTAGGAAAAAAACTGCTGGCACCCGACAGATTCATAAAATACAATCTGTAACCCAGTGATACAGCGTCATGCAATCACACCACTCATCTATCACCCTTGTGTATATTGTTCAGCTAACGATTTGAACAGTAACTCACTGGTTCCGATTGCAATAATAAACTGCAAGTTTACTCAAATGTGGGTGGTAACAGTATGCTGTTGAAAGAAAGCAAAATTTATTGCAAAGAATCACAATCTACGAAGTGGCCGTAGCCATAGAAAGGTGCATACCTCACAGAAAGGTTGAGAAGACTTGCTGGCCCCAGGGAACATAAGTCAGCTATAGCTCGAAAAAAGGCAGCTACCTTTGTAGAAGTTATGGAAAATCTTTGGCTGTAAGAAATATGCTAACGCCCCATCAGTGACTAAGATTAAACACTAGGTACTAAATATGACCAGGGTCACCGCGAACGTTCTAGACCATTACCTTGTGCCAACGACGAGCACAAACTTTGGAGCACTCCCTGCTAAAATATCTGTGATACTAACTATGCAGAGATACTGCCCGTATAAAACCAACATGTGTCAACAGTGTCTTCCATGTTTGAAGTCGAAATAGTTCTGTAAACATAGCGCTCGGACCTTCAGCACTCTAACGAGCCATGATCGTTCTAGTAAACCAAAAAAAAAAAAAGGTTGTTATGCATCATAGCACCTCACGAGGACATATAATATAAACTGTAGGCTACTGGATGTCATTGACCCAAGTGATATATCCTTTTCGATGAAATGGACATTAAGCCATGCATCAGTAAACAGTCAATGGGAAAAACAAGATCATATAAAGGACGCCAAATAAACTACAAGTGCTTCCATGCCCCTCTGGAGTTCCACAAATCTAAACAAACATAAACAAAGACACATATCAAAATGACAAACATTCAATAAAACACCTGTACCTGCGACAGGGCTGATAAATTGTGGCAAAATAACGAACGTGAGCAAAATGGGAAACATAAATATAACCAACATATTATAATACTCTAAATATAAACATATACACATGTAAAACACGTTTGTTCAGGAAGAGCAACTTATTTCACTGATGTGTACAGTGTATAAGTATGACATGGACATGATTAGAAGAAACAGCTTATGTCAATTTTATCTTTCCACCCTTTAGGGGTCATGGTGTCAAAACGTTTAATCCAAAATGTTTCTCTCTGCAGAAGCATTTTTGAGTTATTGCATCCTGGAATGATAGTAAGCACTTCTATGATTTGAAAATGCAACTGAGCTATAGTATGCCTGAATTCTACCCAATGTGAAGCCAGATTAGAATGCACATTTTTGTTGCTAATCATGCTCTTCTGTTCTGTGATTCGAATTTTTATTTTCCTTTTGCCAATATACATGAGCCTGCAAAGTGATGCGATGCAGCATATCAAATTACTAGAATTGCAATAAGCCAAAGGATTTAGGCTGACTTCTATTCCCGTTCTTGGGTGCATGATAATGTTGCCTGTGACCACATTATTGCAATTAATGCAATTATGGCACTTCTTCATGCCTTCAGCTTGTTCTTTCAGGGGTATTTTCAGGGATGACAACATTTCTTTAAGGTTTTTGGATCTGGTGTAGGCGTATAAAGGTTTGTGTAAAAACAATCTGTGGAAATCTGGCTCATGCTGAAACAGTTCCCAGCATTTGGCGATTATTTTTCTGATGGCTGTTGACCTTGTCGTGAACCTCAATACAAAAACTACACATTCTGGTTTGACTGTAGACTTTTTCTGTAATAAGATGTTTCATTCCATGACCCGAGCTTCTGAGTCATTTAATATTCTGAATGGATATCCTCTGGCTGTATATTTTTGTTTGTGTTCCTCCAAAGTTCCTTTGCAAGTTACTGTATCTGAAGATATTCTTCTGTTTCTCAAAAATTGAGAATATGGTAAGTTTGAAATCAAATTACGTGGATGAAAGGTTTGATATAGCAGGGCATTGTTACGGTCTGTCGGTTTTGTGTACACACTTGTTGTGACTCCTAACGCTGACTTTTCAACCCAAACATCTAAAAGTGAGAGATGAGTATCACTAATTGACTTCTTGAATTGAATCCTAGGGTTTCTTGAATTTAAAAACTGAATGTTGTTTTCCAAACTTTCTCTTGTGTTTTTCCAAATCAGGAAAATATCATCAATGTATCGATAATAGATTATTAAATTCTTTTGCCATGATGAATCTTCAAAAAATGTTATCGTGTTCGAATTTTGCCATGATTGTATCGCATACTCTGGTGCTCCCACGAATCCCATGGATGTACCACTGAGTTGTAGGAAGGATTTTTCGTCCCATTTGAAATAAGTGTGGTGTGAACAGAAATGCAGAATCTCAAGGAAAAAAACCTTATGTGCTCTTACTTCTGATTGTTGTAATAGTGCCCATTCTGTGGCTTCAAGCCCTTCCTGATGTGCAATAGATATGTGACGTCCATAGTGCATACCCACCAATTGTTGGTCCCTTTGTTAGGAGGTTCTTGCAAATGCCGAAGAAAATCAGTAGTATCTTGAATGTAGGAACTCCATGATTGAAAAAAACTTGTAAGAAGACATCCAAATATTGTCCCAATGGTTCAAATAGAGAACTGCAACCAAACACAATTGGCCTAAATGGTGGATCAGAGCTGCTTTTATATATTTTTAGCAGCATATATAGCAGTGGTCTCCGTGCACAAGAGGTAGGTAAGAAAGATTTGGTAGACCCACTGATCCACTCTAACTCTAAAGCCTTATCCAAAATCTTGCTGACAATTTCAGTGAGTTTTGTGGTGGGATCCTTATCCAAAAGCATGTATGTGGATACCTCTCTCACGTGTCGGTTGACTTTTGCTTTATAGTAATTCTGATCCATCATAACCAACACGCCTCACTTATCCGCTGGTTGAAATATTATGTCAGTATTGTTTGCCAAAGACCTCAAAATATTAATCTCTGCTCTTGATGAATTGAAGGTTTTCTGAATTTCGAATTTCAAAGCTCCCAATTTTTTTTTTCACCAATAGTTCAAATGTATCCAACTTCATATGTGAGACAGGTGTTTGAAATGTACTTTTAGGGCTAAATTTAAAAAATGCAGGTTCCTCCATGTTTTCTTTGGGTGGTACTATGTTCTCAAAGAAATGTCTTAATCTGAGAATTCTACTGAACTTAAAAAAGCAATTTTGCATTCCAATGCGTTGGTATTATAAGAAGGGACAAAAGATACCCTTGTTTAATACAGCTAGCTGTTTGGATGTTAAAGCAAAATGCGATATGTTTATTACTAGACTGCGTTTTTTCGAGCTGTAGCTTACTTATGTTTCCTAGTGGTCCAGCAAGTCTTCTCAACATTTCTGCGAGGTACGCACCTTTTTCTGGCCATGGCCACTTCGTAGATACAGGCTATTGTGATTTTTTGCAATACATTTTGCTTTCTTTCAACAGCATACAGTTACCACTCGCATTTGAGTAAACTTGCAGTACATTATTGCAGTCGGAACCACTAAGTAATTGTTCAAATCTTTAGCTGTACAGTAGACACGAGGGTGGTAGATGAGTGGCGTGATTGCATGATACTATATCACTGGGTTACGGATTGTTTTTTATGAAACTGTCGGGTGGCAGCAGTTTTATTCTTAGCTTTTTTTTATTGTTTTCTTTCCACATCTACTTGGTTTTTCTTTATCAATACTGAGCATTCCATTTATATGGTTGGTGGTCTGTCTGTTGCGTGTCACAATGTCTTGTGGTGTCATTTGCTTCGCATATTTGTTTAGTTAGGAACTCTGCACAAAATGTATCTTAATAATAAATTCCAAAAATGAACCCACTTGTATGATTGTTTTTCTATTTAGACTGGCTCTTGAAAAAGGGACTTCACCCTGCAATGAATTGGGCCTTACAGTTCCGATTGGAATCAACAGTGGATTAACTACTGTATATTGTTTGCTGAGACTAATGGGTTGAAGTGCATTAGGTCAGGTTTGGTTTTTGTATTAGAAAAAGGTTAAATTACTTTATTGCCAGAATAAAAATCATGTACTACGAATGTATAATAAGCATATTTGTTTTATAGTGTAAGATAAATTCACACACGCTGTGCACACTGAGTCCAAGGTACCAGTGGTACTTGGCTTCCTTTTTGGTAAGCATTTAAGAGTGCAAACATAACTAATTGACACAACCCGAAAGAAATCTGAAATCTGAACCAATGTATAAAAATAAAGCAGATTTGTATATAAATTACACAATCGGGTGAGTATAACCCGAGTTATGGACTTTATAAGGAAAAATAAAGCAGTGCAATTCACTACTGCAAAACTGTAACATTGCGGTCAAATGGGAAAAAGCACGAGTGACAATCGGTCACTTGCAGGTCGAGTTGCATGGAACCCACTGGGGAATAAGGTGATGCATGTCCCAGGACCAGGCCACAACAGTCAGATGAATTTAACCTGACTCGTACGACCCAGGTGCAGAGTTACCCTGACTGACCCTGGTGCTGAAGCGGGAGCGGAGGGAGAGCTGGATTTACTGCTTAGATGGTGCTGGTGAGGAAACAGAAGCACATAGTTGACAACGGGGATGCTAGGGTGGTCGGCTGAAGGTGCTGTCGCATTCCCTCAAGACATGGAGTCGAACAAAGGTTGTGATAGTTGGACTGGTCACCGACAAGCATTGGCAGCAGCAAGCTCAGCTGTTAGTTACTTTGATGTCCTGCAATCTGGGGGAAAATGATAGCCACCTGAAACTTGCTGGAGGTCAGGACAACATTTCCCACAATGCACTGGGCCATTCACGTTTGGGTAGGCCCGGATGCCAGTGATTCTTTAGTTCTGGGACTGTCCTTTACCTGCGGACTTCAGGGGATTAGTGCCACTAGTCCAAGGGAGTTCTGGAGTTGCCTTTGGTTCTCAATGGGGTCCCTCTCTTTCGGGGAACTGCTCTTTGGTCTGGAATGAGTCACAGTCGTGCAGTTGCACCGTGGTTTCCACAGGTGAAGGTTATCGTGCCTTTGCTTTGTGAAGGACCTGAAGTCGCAGACTCAGGTCTCTTCTTTGTCCTTTGTTGCAAGTCCAATCAGATATGAGGTTCTGGTGCCAGCGGTGCCCCTTCAAATCGTAGATTTAGGGGTGTTAGGGGTGTGGGTTGAAGTAGCCAATAGGCTACTAGCCCCAGTGGCTAATCCGCCCCTGAGGTGACCACATCAGGGTCTGTGTGCCACCTTTGCTACCCAGAACCCTCTATTTTGGCAGAAACCTTCCTTGACTGTACAGACCAGGTAGCCAACCCCAAGGGTGTGGCTAGCTTTCTGGGGGTGTACACCTCCTGACTACCTCATTTTCCTACCTGCCCAGTTGCAAAGGTGTCTGGGGGAAGGAGGATGGCTGTTTCCTCCTTAGGGAGGCAGCCTGGATGCATATCAGATGCGGTGTAAGCTTTGAAACTCACCACCTTGATGTGCCACTTCACTGGTCATCCTGTCAGGGAAGGAGGTGTCACATCATTACCAGGCAGACTTTTGTTTCTAACTCCTGGGAGTGTACACACTTCCTGGCAGGGGTTCATATTCATGTCTTGGCAGCAGCAGCTGTAGGCTGTCAGCCAGGGCACAGGAAAGGCTGGGGCAACCAGATGGGCAGCCTCTAAGATAGCCACCTGAGTGCATGTCACATCAACCCTGACATGGGAATCATGTCTGGGTCTGGGGTGATGAGAAACGTTATTTGATACCAAACATGACTATTTTCAGCAGGAACATAATGGAGAAGACAACCCCAGGGTGCCAGGGTGCCAGCCCATGTTATCCTATGGCCCCAGAACACTTATTGCAGCCCTGAAAGGAAAGAAGATAACATAGGGACATATAAGCTTGCACTTATATGTCCACACCTTTAATATCATGCACCCTGCCCCCTTGGCTCAGGAGGACTACCTTAGGGGTGACTGACCTATATTAAAAATTGTGTTGTGACCTTGCCACTCATGATGAAGGCAAAGTTGAGTTTGAGCAGTTTGCACTGCTCATGCAATCTGCAATGACAGGACTACTGCCATCTGTTTATGTGGGTCACTCAGGGTGGCTCAATCAGAGCTTCAGGCTCTGTGGACCCCTTTAACTCCCATGCCCTGGATACCACTGGTACCACTTATGAGGGACTTATAATGGGGTTAAAGTCCTTGCCAATTGGCCTTGCCAACTTATATACATAATATTTAAGGAGAGAGCACTGGCACTGGGGCCTGATTAGCAGGCTTCAATGCACTTTCAAAGTTGAAAACCAGCATCTAGTAGTCCAAATGGGGGTAAAAAGTGGGGAGACACCTGCCAAAAGCCTATTCTCTTACAAGGGGCAAATATCCCAGACAGTTGAGGTAGTCCATCTCCCTACAGGGAATGGACAATGAACTTTATGAAGGAGCATCGTCCGAGGTCAGACCACGCCATTGCTGATGGTCTCTCCAGATTCTTCTGCCTTAGTGAAAACTCTGAAGGGGTTGTGTAGCTCTCCCCACTTTCAGCTGGGTGGAGCACATGCTAGACCGGACAGCCTTAGGGTAGTCTTCCCCCAACTTTTTTGCGTTCCTCCTCCACTTTTCTAACCTTGTTTTTGCTGGAATTAGGACTCTGCACACTTTACAACTGCTAACCAATGCTAAAGTGCTTGTGCTCTCCCCCTAAACATTGTAATATTGATTCATTCCTGTGAGAAAGTTATCCTTTTTGCCTTCATCACCCCAATTTATTGACTGATACTGGTGGTAACAGACTCTGCCCCCTGGGCTCTGCTAACCAGGCCCAAGGGCAGTGCTCTGATTAAAAAGGTATATGATAATTAGGTGTAATTACAATTGGCACTGACAATGTACCTGGAAGTCCCTAGCATATGGTAGGGCATGTAGATTTAGAGACCCAGCAGCTTTGAGGCACTTAACTGTGCACCGTTGTGTTGCCTGCTGTCATTTTAAAAGTCAGCCCTGCTTTGAAAGCTACTTTTAAATTGAGATTACATGCAAATTCAACTTTGATGTAAAGGTATTTCCAAATTATTAAACTAACTTATTTTTACATATATGTCACACCTACGGTCTACCCTAAGCGCCCCCAGGGTAGGGTCGCATGTTAAAATGAGCAGAGACATTTTAAAATATGTTTTATATCCACTGGTGAGGGAATAACTATCAATTTCATTTGCCCCCCATTGTAGAATTTTAGCTCCGAAGGCTAACATGGGAATACTGTAATACAGTGTAACAAATGACAGGAGTGAACTCAAATAATATTTCAAGGACTTGAAAGATTGGGAATGATAAATCCAATAGCTTGCTACTGTTGAATTTATCATAACTAATACAGAAAAAAAGAAGTTATAGATCTTTCTTTTCTGCGAGCCAAAATCCGGCCTTCTAGCAGCCTCTCCGGATTGGCCAGCCCTTAACAGGCTTAGCCAAACTGCTGTGATGAGGTGATAAGTAGCCTGCAAAGAGACAGAGGTTATCTTGGGGGGGAGCTCTGCAGCTGCAGAGAACAGGCCAGGAAGGGGACTGGGTAATCAAACTGGGCTTCAAAAGGAGCAGGAGAGTAAGGAATGCCAGCCAGGCCTACCCCATTTCCCTGGACCCCCAAGTCATACGGGAGCCCCAGGAATGGAGTTTGCAGGCGGTCTGGAAGGAGAGTGTTAAGGTTAACGAGCTGCACCAGTGGGTTGGCTTAGCCAGGTCTTAGCAACTCAGATCTGCAGACTAAAACTACAAAGAGAAGAAAGACTGCCCTGCTGTAACCCTGGTTTGCATCCCTAAGGAGTGCACACTTGGAACTACAGCTCTGAGGACTTTGCCTTGTTTAAAAAAGGATTAAGGAGTGGACTCCCTGAAAGATACAGGTTAACAGATCTCACCTGCACCATCTCCCACCAGAAGTCCCCAGCCTGGAGTTGGTTCAGTGGACCTTTAAAGATTTGGCCAGGTGTATTGTGGGAATTCTAGTCCCAAACTTCCAAGGACCATCTCAGGGCTTCTAGACCCTTAGATATGTGTTTTGGACACTGTGAACCCTCAAGAGGAACTTCAGGAAGAAGTTCCAGAAGTTTGGAGCAACTTGTGGAAAAAGCTCCATAAGGTGACTGACCCGTCGGCGAGAGTCAGGCCACCGACATCAAAGCACGACCTGGCCTGGATTACAGGTTCATCCAAGACTTCCAGTATTTCACCAAGGCCTTGCGCCGAGCCATGCTTCCGTTGTCGACTCGAATCCCAGCCTGAAGAGGAGCCTAGTTTGACAACAAGAGAAAATCCTCCAGAAAAGGTTCCAAGTGCGAAGGTAAAATTTTGACTGTGGCCTCTCTCTTAGTGTATCTGACCAGGGCTCCATTGCGGTCAGCCTCATTCATTGACTTTGTCCCAGTGAAACATGATCAGATGTCACAGGTTGGTGCCTTATGTTTTTAAGCACTAGAAAGTGTTTATTCTTGAAAAATTCATATCTCCAGTTCCCTATATTGGAGTTTTGTTGTTTTGGTGTCATTTTAAGCATAAAAATATTTCCTACTTTTATAAATTAGTTGTGGATTTATATTGTGTGTTGAGTCTTACTTATTTAACGTATTGGTGTTTTTAAATGCTTCACACACCTCTCTCCTAAGTTAAGCCTGCCTGCTAGTTGCCACCTACCAAGGGTTGAGCAAGGGAATAATTTATTGAGACCTTGATTGTACCTTCTGTTGCGTTGGTGGTCTTATTGCTATTGGTAGGTGCATGCTTACCCCTACGAATAATCCACCTTCCCTACAATTCCCAATTGGCATATTTAATTTACTTGTAAGTCCCTAGTAAAGTGGTAATGACTGTACCCAGGGCCTGTAAATTAAACACTGCTAGAGGGCCTACTGCACTGATTGTGCCACCCACTTAAGTAGCCCTTTAACCAGGTCTTAGGCCAGCCATTGCAGAGCCTGTGTGTGCAGTTTACACTGCTATGTTGATCTGACTAAATAAACCTTTTGTTAGGCCTAAACCTTCCCTTTTTATACAAATAAGTAACCCCTAAAATATGGCCTAGACAACCCAGAGGGCAGGTTGCAATTTATTTAAAAGGCAGGACATGTACGTTTAAAAACTACCTAATTTGTTTTTCACTACTTCAAAGCCTATGTCTCCCATAGGGTAAAATTGGGATTACCTTATTACATTTTATAAGTGTAATTTCTAATTGGCAGAGACAAACCCTTCAAGCCTGGTATCTCTAGAATCACAATTTAAAATCCAAACTTATGATGAAGTCAAATTTCAAATTGCAATTCTGAAAATGGCACTTTTAGAAAGTTGGCCGTTTCTTGCTTTACATAGTAAAATCAAAATCTCCCCTTGGGAAACATATGTCACATCACGTATAGAACCACCTGGCATGGCAATCAGTCTCAATCATACTCTATTAAAACCGGTTTCTTAACCAAAACAATTACCACATGAATATAGGAAATGCACAAAGCTTTAATGACGCAAAATCCAACACAATGTCAGTACATGTATGATCGTCATCCAATATGTATCAAGAGTTATTTTGAAAAAAGGTTTTGCATTTAAAAATACATGACAAGATATCAAACAATATCCAATAAAAACAACCCCAATGCGACACAAATATAAAATAAAGAAATGAAAATATAAAAAAGGAAGAAGAGAATAACACAACAAGAATATGTCTATTTTGCTGTTGCCGATCCACTATAGTCATCAACCAGGATCCATGATGTATTAGAATTATCATCTATGGTATCCCAGTGTTAAGCAGATTCTGCACACATAAGTACATCAACGCATTTCGGTGGAATTGACAATACTTTCCACCTTCTTCAGGACAGTATAGATAATTCAGTCTCCCACAGACATTCAGAATACACAATAACAATCAATGAGGCCAAACTTTCTTTATGAGGGTCTTTGTGCTAGTATAAAAATCCCATATCTGTAACTTTTCTTTTAAAAAACAGAAAAACACATACGAATAAATCAGCCACTTTCAAACATATGGTAAAGTCCATATGAAAGATTTCAACAGCCCACAGAATTATGCCACAGTTAGCCTGTATGTAGAGGGTTATTCATGCCCTTTATACATTGGGATGTAAGGGTTGTTTAAGGTCTGCTGTTCAGATAAAAATGGCTACCATAAGGATTCTTTCCTTGTTGATTTGTACAATGTGAACGCTGATCTAGGTCAGATAAAAGGGAGCACTGTACTCGGTCGCTACAGGTTCTGTATTCAGTACTCCCTTTTAAGACTCACTTCGCTGCTGCAACCCGCATCTTGGGACTGACGCATTGCCTTCAGAACTGCCACAGTGCAATGTTTTCCCCGGCACAGCTCCTCGCATCTCTTGTCGACCACAGCCTCGACTCCACTCCCGACCATCTCAGCTTCCCTTCTCATTGAAACCGACACATCGATTAGACTGCTCATCGCATCCTCAACAACGGAATTTGCATCGCAAGCCCTGTCGACAGGATCCTCAACATCGATGCAACAGGGCTTTGCAACGCAGACTTGCCGCATCTTGCAATCAACACATCACCTCAGCTGCACGGCACATCTTCAACAGGGATCCACGTAACTCTCCACAACCAGGACTTAAGTTGCTCTGTTCAGTGGGCCTAACTGGGTCCCTAAAGTCGGCCTGTGCTCCAGCGTGGTCAGCTTGAACTTGTGACTTTGTCCCAGTCCGGCACGACCGGATATTCCCAATAGCACTTTGTGTTTTTTGGAGCTATTTCACTCTGTAAACTTTAAACTTCAATAACCCCAGTTCTACTAATTGGCTTCACTCAAACATTCATCCTTCCAAGATTTAGAAAATAGGGGCCCTATTTATGAATGGGGTTGCTTCGCGCTTGCACCACGCAACATGGTGCATGCGGAACGCAAGCCCAAAATGCAATTTCTGAAGCCAGGCCACCTTGCATGGCCCTGAGTGGCTTCATAAACCCAGAGTAGCGCAACACAGTGCAAATTGCTGCGTTCCATTCAGCGGCGGCTGCTGCCAATCCAATGTGGGGTGGGTAGAGCAGGAAAAACATAAAATAAAATTTAGACTTACCTTTCGCTGCCAGCCACCGCAGTCTTCTGCTCCCATGCCGCACCTTGCTGCTCCTCTGCTCCTGGCACTTTAATGCCCATGAGTACAGGCTTCCAGACTCCTCACGCAATCCCAGCGCCTCACTCATGCTATTACTCACAGCATGCGATAAGTGTTGGGATTGGGCGAAGCGGGCTTGTTTTGCGCTCCAGCAGGGACTGGGAGCCTGTGCCCCTCAAGTACAGCCTTGAGATATCAAAGTACGCATGTCGGTTTGGCTGTCCTAAGACAGCCGGCCAAACTGACATGCGCACTTCCAGTGTCTACCACTCCTCCTCCCCCTGCTCCTGATGCTGCCAAATGACCCCGCCCTAGGCTCCAGACTGGAAGTGAAAAATAAAATGACAATAAAATAGTTTTATTGTCATTTTATTTTTCTTCTGTCTGCTGCATTTCAGCAGTGGGGCAACACTCCTCCACCATACCAGAGGAGCCGCCCCTGGTTGCATTTCTTTGCCCTTGGAAGACATTCCATGGGCGTTGCCTGGGTGTTCCCACACAACTCCCATGGATTTTGAGGCATTCCCATATTTACCAAAATGGTAGACCTTGGAATGTGCCAACATGCTACGCCTTCCCAGGTGAGGCGTAACAAGTAGAAACACCTTTATTTCCCTTCGCTACTTCCTCTTTCCATGTGTGCTGCAGAAAATACCTCTGAGGATTGTTATTGTGCAGAAAGGTGCCCCTTCCTGTACAAAAACAATCCTGCATGCATGCCTGCATTGGAGCTAGGCAGCCCACTGTTCAACAGCGCTGGGGAAAGGACATGAATGCACCTTATTGTAATAAATAGCAACACTCCTGCCCTTTCCCTGTAATGCAGTGCAGCAAGGTGAGTTGCTGGGCTGCATTGCATTACTTTTACATAAATAGGCCCCTAATTATAATTGAGTTTGGTAACATAAACATCTGTTATTCAGGCCATGATATCCATGGGCGAATGCACGCGTTTCAAATAATCGTGATATGTGAGTATAATTGACAGGGATTATCCGTCTTAAAGGACTGGGACATGTAAAGGAGTGCAGAAATTGGTGAAAAATGGCCTAATATGACCATGGCTGTATGAGAATATTCGGACGGGGTGTTGATAACATGTTTCAAACCTTTAGGTTAATTTTCCATGTTTTTTATAGTTATTGTGTCAAGTTAGAGCGGGCAATGAGAGAGTAGCCAATTTACTTTTTGTGAATTGCATCGCACCTCTTTCTGCTTTTGGACCCACATGTTCCATACAATGTTCTGTTTGGCTGTAGAAGATGAGGAGGAGGATACAATGCACACAAGGTTTCCATAAGTCCACAATTACAGAGGAGAAAGTAACAGGCCTAATTAGTCATCTTTCTCTCCATATGGGAACCAGTGGCCCATCCTGAGTGGGTGTAATCTGTTGTTAAGTGTCACTAGCCTCTGCCATTTACCGTGGAGAAAAAGAATCATCATGTGAGCCTTATAGAGGAAGGGGGCCTCTGGTGTTAGGAAAAAAAGTATGTATTCCTCCTCTTTTTTCTTAGGGCTGTCACCCTAGCTTCTCTCCAAATCCATTACCTCTACGGTCAAGGTTTTGTCCTGGCTTTTCTTTTCTTCAGCCCCACTATCATGCAAGCGGTATGTCACACATGCCTCTTGCATACCATTGCAACTTGCATAAGTGTGCAAATTCTTAAGCTGTAAACAGTTTCTCGTGCCTGGAAACAATAAAGGAAAGGAAAATAATAATGGAGCAGTTGCTTTAGCTTAAGGAGCTAAATCTAATGCAACTTACCAAGTTCTGTCAGGGGTAAAGAGGAGGGATGAAGAAAGAGGAGGTCAACAGGGAGGAGAGGTGGACGTTTCGGGAATGTTTGGCCCATGAGAGGTAATAACATTAGTGGAGCTGGAAAACTGGAAATAAGAAGATCTTTTAACTCGATCTGTGAGGTTCATCTTTTGTATAATCACTTTCTTCTGTTGCACCTCTCCCTACTCAATGAGTGCTACCACTCTCCCTCCTTTCATTATAATCCCCTATCCCTAAAACAACCTTCTGAAATGACTGTAAGTCTTAGAGAAATCTACAGGAAATTAAATCAGACTGTCAAATAATGAAACTTCACAAATGGATTTCATTCTTTTTGCAACAGTATTTTAATATTAACCAAGAAAGCTCTAATTTCCGACATAAATAATTCATGTGTACCTTGTAAGTGAATAAACCAAACAAAATGTATTGCTGGAAAAAATAAATCTCCAATAACTCACAAGAAGTTATAGTGAAGGTATGCCTTCAAATCCCTTTGTTTGAACTGTGCATATTTCCTATTACACAAGTATTGCCCGAGAAAAAATAAAAAATCTTGCCTAAAACAATTAGCAGGGGTTTTCTGATTTTCTTTTACTACACAATGCATACTTAGGCCTCTCTCCCTATGACCATCTCCTGCTCAAGAATGTTTCTAACTAGGACAATCTGAAGAAGCAAATGGTGATCTTGCTGCACAGTCAGTGATCACCCATTGGTGCTGGGTTTGGTGAAACCTATGGACACGATGGTTGGTACAACCTCCCTCCATTGTGCTGGCAGGGTCATTCATTGTGTCAGGGGGCTGCATAGGTTTCAGGATGGTTAGCTTAGCAATTGAGAAACTGAGCAGGTGAGAAGAATGATCAGTGCAGGGGACCAGGTGGATGGCAGCCGAGTGACATTGTTTCATAAAACTAAATATGTTACAACCCAACAAACTTCACAATTTCACACATCGTCTCAGACCCTTTCAGGGGTGGAGTGCCACAGGGAAGACAAGTGCTAATGAGCCTCAACCAACCATTACAGTTGAGGATGTTTGCCAGTGGGGTCTTGAAGTCTGTCCTACTATGAATCTGCAAACTGGGCAAAGTACAAACTTTATGTATTTGAGTCTCAGGTTAGTGAGAGAAAGCTATCAAAGGCCTGTAAGTTGGGTAGTGAGGGAGGCAAGAGCTAAGAAATTAACAGCCAGCCAATAGACACAATAATGCAATATTCAGCCCAGTACTCATAATGTATGTAAAAAGAAAGTACTTCAATCACACAGAAGAATCTCGACCTCCCGGAAGAGCTATTTTTGGAAGTTGTGGCTTCCCAATCCAATTGGGCTCCACTTCTTCAACATCAGCAGTAGCAGCATCAGCTCCAGGGCCCATAGTGGCTGCTAGCTGACACAATGGTTCTTGTACTTCTAAAGCCTTAGCACAGTTATCAAAAGCAGCCGCAAGGAGAGAGTGGGGAATTCTACTTTTTCTGGGGAATATGCTGGAATTCTTCTCCTGGAAAGCATCTTCAAATGTAGGACCAGGCCCTCTCCTTCACTCAATCAACAAACAGGTAGGCTTCTAGGCACACATCACACCCTCAGCTCCCCCTGCAGAGTGAAAATGTGGGGTAAAGCCCCTCACCTATGGAAGACTGGCTGACATGCAGACATAAGCCCTGGTCACAGCAGTCCTTTGAGTATTCAACGGAGCACTCCCTTCCTTGTTCATAAAGAACTTGAAAATGAAACAAAGTGAGGTGGTTTTGATCCCACTTCTATACACATATCCCAGTGGATGTGAATTCTCCATATAAGGTTTCAAAATAAGATTGGGTTGGTTCTCTTTCAGATATTATTTTCAGGCTGCTCTGTAGACACAGCCTTTGTGCAAAGCGATCATCCCCAAAGCTGGAAGGAATAGGGCTGGCTCCAAGTAGGAACTTTCAAAGGAAAAAAATGAAGAGTTAGATCTGTGTACCTGGCTATCCTCAGGCTTCCTGAAATAGTAACAAGAGGCAGACAAAAGGCCAGGCCCTGTCTAGAAACGTCTTCACCTTGGACAACAGAAACTGCAGTCCCATTTGTGAACCCTACCATCTACCAAATGGCAGTGTTTAGGAAGGAGTAATCAGCAATCCTTTGCTAAAAACGACCATGTAATTCCTAAAGGTGGTCCTGTCTTCATCCTAGATTCTTTAGTGTCTTTGTCTCAACCCTCCAGCCACAGGAATGTTGGCAATACACTTCAACTGTTTGGGGAACTTATTCTCACCCTCCATCTTGTGCCATACTAAACTAGGGGCATCCAAAATAAATCCCACTGGTACCGGTACTCACACAACACATAGAGTCTAGAGTCCTACTACCACATGTATGTACTACCATACATGTACTACACATGCACTGCAAATTCACATTCACACAGTCAACAAGCACATGGGATGTTAGGGCAAGGTTTGTTGTTTCACATAGCAAGACCGACAGAGAGAAAAATATCTGCCTAAACTACAGATTAAAAAATCATGGTATTCTAGTACCAGTGTTTTGCACGCTTAATCCAGGCTGGGAGATTAGCCGACTATGTGGACACTCTTGGTGAGTCCCTTTAGGTCACATGACAGGTGCTGGACCTCACATTATCAAGGACATGCCTATGCCTCTGTGCACCCACTAGATTAGACTGATGCCAATAACAAAATAAATGTTTGGTTTCCAGTTTCATATACAGTTGAGCATTCAAAGGGGGGGGGGTTACACATCTGTTTACCATGCAGTGGACATTCTTAACCCAACACGCCCTTCATTTCAATGAGAGTGGAACAAGTGCAGACTCCAGTCTCCAGTCATTTTCTCACTTTAAATTATTCTCTAATAATATGAAAATAATGCAGTCAAATAAATACATTGGAACTGTCCAAACAAGACTATGCTAAATATCACCCTATGGCAAACCATCCCTAATTATGTACTGATGTCTTCGCTCATGAACGTGTTCTTGTGTTTTGTGGCTTCTGCTATAAGCAAAGACTGACTCATATGCTGTGTACTGAATCGTATTAAGGTGTTCCCAATAAAAAAGGGGACTGAGGTACAAGCAAACAAAGGGCCTGATTTAGATTCACACTGACGGAGTCCCCGTCCTCTGAATTTAAAGTTGTCCGCAGACCCAATGGCCAACTCTAATCACTGACAGGAACGTTTCACTGATTCGCTACTCTGAGACAGGATGATGGAAGGACTTAGGGCGGGACTACTTTGACAGCCAGAAGAAGGAAGTTATCGACTTCAGGGAGACCAACATGATGATGACTTTAAGAGGCCTACTCACCTTTGTATACTGGAGAGAGGTGCATTGATTTGGGAAATGCTGCTGAGTATATGTGCTGGCTCAAATGTGAAACTCGTCTATTATGTGGTTGTAGTCGGGGGCCTGTTGTTGTAACTGGAGACAGACGTGATGTCACATCATCATCACATGATGCATGCACTGGGCTAAATTTTATGATGACAGTTGTGAGATTGGTCAGCCCGGAACATGCAGCTACTTGTCTATGATTGGTTGTAAAATTGCTCTCACTTCTCAGTTAATTAATTGCTCATGATTCATATATTGAATGATTACAGCAGCCTATGCTCTTGCTCTGCATCTTGGTCTATGAACAGTCCTCATGAAGCTTACCTTCTGTCCTTCTCCTTGACTCTACAATATCGTTTCTGTTTTACAATCCGCAGGCCTTAGTGTTCTCCTGCACAAAAGGCGAAAGCTATTAACATTCTTGCTTACCTTACCGGACCAGTTCAGCCAGGCACCCAAGAGTGACGGGCATTCTGAGAAGAATGCAGATGCACCACCCAATTTGACAATACAGTATCATTTTTCTTTTAAAAATCATCATTTTTAGAACTGTGTGGGTTCACTTACCTGCTCTATCATTTGTATTTTTCAAACCTAGATGACCGAACATTTAGATATATAATAATAACTTGGGTCGCTGGGGCTAAAGGACTGTTTGCAATGCATTTTACTGAACCGTATCATACACATTCCTTTATTTCCTTCCACAACAGATTGATGATGATGTGCTACTCATCACCCTAATGAATGTTGTTGTTGTGTAGTGTTTGTCTTTGTCACACCTTTCCCCAAATCCCCTTTCTCATCCATTCATCAAACCCATAACCCTCTTCCCCTGGGCTGTGTGATTTATTGAGGTTTAACCTAATTTACACTATAAATGAATCACACACTTGGTGGGGTGGATATGGTGAAAGTGACATCAAATCACTGTGGGATCTTCTATGACCTGAGCAATAGCCCACACCAGTCCCACTTACCCACCAACACATAAAAGGGATCCATACATTAGATATAGAAGAACAGCATTCATCAACATCATCATTCAGGCCTTATGTTGCGTAAACGCTTAACCTTATTCTCTCCAGACTCCAAGTCCATTTCTCTTTACTCAAGAATTTTGCAACTTTAGTTTTATTAAATACTAGCTCCCCATTGCTCAGAAGAAGTTACTATTGCTAGTTTTTGTTATAATATCAGGTATTCTTGGTTGTGTAATGGTGGTAGGTGTCTGGTCTCAGTCTTTGTAAAGCTACGATATAAATGTATAACCCACTACCTCTGTGTTTTTCTTTCAATATAGTTGCCTGTGATGGATAATCCTTTTGATTAATCCTACAGTTGGAGCTCACCTAGGTGGGAGTGGGACCTCACTTATTGTGATGCCTTCCCTGTTAGCGCACTAGCCTGCTACTACTACCACCACCATTAAGAAGGCACCTTGGGAAACCATGCAGTAAGGTTTTGGAACATTGAAAGAGGTAGCAGCCATCGCTTCATCTATTCAGGTAAGAAAACTATGGAGTGAAGTGAACTAGTTTAGTAAGTGAGTAACTAACATCTACTGCAGATAAGTACTTTGGCTTTCCTCATTTCTCTAGGTTGTTGTGGCAATTTAGGCAATGGCAGCATACCTCCCCAATGGTCGTAATAGTTACAGAGGGTAGTAGGACAAGAGTTAAACTAACTATAACTAACTGGTGTGCACTTTGATAACCGTATTAAAAAACAGGCTGCGCGAAACAGTAGCAGTGCAAAGTAAAAATAAAACACAAAAACACAAAAAACTGCTTCAGGCATAAAGCAGAAGAATGACTTTTCCCTTTACTTTCTTTCAACAATATAAATAACAACTACCCTCTCCACCCACAACAGGCCCGCCCCTCTTCCCAAACAAATCTCCCCGTCCCCAACCAATGTCCAAAGAAAACTGTACAACAAAGTCCAAACTCCCAGTCCCAACTCCCTTCCCAATTCCCACCCTCTCTACCCACAACAAAAGTCCCTTCCACCAAAACAAAAAATTTAAAAAAGGGCTCAGAAGAAGGCATTCTCAATGTGGGTCTGGAGTTCCTGCTGTTGTTCTTTGCGGCATGTCATCTGATAGCTGAGCTGTGCCAGCACGCGGCATTGGAACTGGCGGTCCTGGTGGGAGGGGAGGGCAGCAGTGGCGGTTTGGGCAGCCGCCAACTGCCGGCAACCCTGGCGAAGGTGTTACCAGGAGGATGGAGGCACTGGCGTCTGGCTGGAGGAACTGGTGTCAGGGGCAGAAGCAGATGCCACCCCCTCAGCCTCCTCCTGCATCACCAGCCTACGATACTCACCCTGTCTCCAACCTCTGCCACCACAGCTGGTCTGCTATCTCCTGCTGTGTAGGTGGTGGACCAGCAGGAGTAACTATATCAATAAAAAAAAGACAAATTGTAAAGAATGCTTTGTGCAAACACTTGTTTAAAATTATATAGTGGCACAGTAGCAGTACAGCTCCTGGTCCTCTAGTGCCATTGGAATTTGATGTGATGATTAGGAGAGTCACAGGGCCAATTTGTACCCACATATGCCTCACATTAAAGCACTGACTGGCTGAAAGAAATTAAGACAGAATAATACCAGATTAAACAAGCATTGGTAAATGCATTAGGTTTCGCCTATGTGATTAAGAATAAGCTGTTTTTTGTTGTAAGTTGTAGCTTGCTGAGTAGTTGTAAAATATATGTTACAGAAAGTCTGTTAAATTGTTATGACATGTTTATGCACAGAAAGGCAATATATTGTGCTGTTACTAGAGGCATAGTGAGGGTATGAATGAATGAATGCATTTATTGTTTCAATTAATTAAAATTGTTACTAAAGACTGGGCATGGTGTCTCCATCCGCGCTCCATCTTCGATCATTAATAAAACATAATTATATCATTTTATTTAACAAGTCAAGCAATCACAAAGCATGACATTAAGAGACAATAAAAATTAGATGTATATTTACTAGTTTGAAGCTGTGGTCAGCCTGTAGTCCTTGGCTAGATCTTTACTTAAAAGTGCTTTCAGCTGGCGTGCAAATTTCGCTAGTCTGGCCAATTCCATTGGAATCTCCAAATTAAAAAGAAGTTTAATTGCATCTGAGCAGGTACGAGTGCCATATTTTAAAAACAGAGGTTTCAGTAAAGTGTGACGTGTGTGATTCAATCGGTGGCAGAAGCAAACCAGGTGAGCCATAGATTCCTTGTACTGATGACACAGTCTGCAGGTGGTGACCGCCTCTAGTGTTTTCCAGCGGATATTTATATCTTTTATTGGCAGTACCATGAGTCTGACTGACAGAATTTGCTTTAAAATTGTTTTATTCAAGGCTGAGTCAAGATATGGCTGTCTCAGTTTATCCTTGTAGGAACTAGCTAAGAGCCCAATATTGCTGCTGGAGGACTCTATTAGCCGCATGTCGTCTTGCTTAGATAGTAGTCTAACTTGTTTCTTTAAAATGGATTTTAAAATTCCGGGTTGGTGAATAAAATCCCGCCAATTTGACAGGTCAAGGTGCAGTTCAGTGCTGGCAGTAAGAAGGCCGTCGGCCCAGGAATTTTCACCATTCATGAAAATTTCCTTTAAAATTGCTTTCATTGTATTTGGCGGTGCTGCGCAAGCCCCTCGGTAGTATCAAATAATCGATGCCCAATGTTCGCAAGATTGTTTTTTTAGCCCGAATTCCAGCCGTACCAAGGCATTCCGAGGATGGGCGAGTATCTGAAAAATCTGTTTAAATACTCGGCAATTGGCAAACTCCATCGTGTTAATTGATGCTGCAGGAAATGCTAATTGGCCATATGTGATTGAGGGAAGTAACTTGGCTCTAAAGACCTTTCGGATAGGCTCAGTTGTTGGGCTGCGCAGTTTGGAGTTGAGTTTGCAAAGGGCATATGTCACCGCCTTAGCTTTTGATTCTATGGATGCGATATGTGCTGTGGGCTTGCCGTTGCTCATGATCCAAACCCTCAGATAATTATATTTAGTTGTTGTTGCTATTTTCAAGTTGCCCAGTCTCCATTGGTGTTTGAGTTTGTTGGCGTATTTTCCAAAGATTACTACCTTCATTTGCTTGTGTTTGCTGTTAGATCATTTTCGTTGTTATAGATGCTTAGTGCATCCAGTGCGCTTTGCATACCCGTCTTAGTGTGGTCCATTAGGACCATATCGTCTGCATACTGCATTAGGAACAGTCTAGTCGACCCAATTTTAGGAGCTAACAGGTTGGCTTTTGATATTGTTTTACCAAGGTCTGCAGTATATAAATTAAAAAGCACCTGCTGCACCATTCAAATGAAGCGGCTTTTAACTGCAAGATAACTGCAATTGTGTCTGCCTGTATAGTCGTAAAATACAGCAATATTAGGTGTTTAGAGGAGTTTTGTCAACTTTTGAGCCCAGTGCCACTGCACCTGCTGCACCATTCAAATCATGACCCTGTTGTCTGCAAGGTTACTGCACCTATGACTGCCTGTGTAGTAGTAAAATATAGCAATATTAGGTGTTTAGTGGGGTGCCTAGAGCGTTTGGTCCTGGTGCTACTGCACCTGCTGCACCATTCAAATCATGACCCTATTGCCTGCTAGATAAATATACTTGTGACTGTCTTGTTTAGTAGTAACATTTAGCAATAATCTGGGTTTAGTGGGGTTCCTAGGGGTTTTTGCCCCAGTGCCTTTGCTCCTGCTGCACTATTCAAATCAAGTCCATTTTAACTGCAAGGTAACTGCAATTGTGACTGCTTGTTTAGTCGTAAAATATAGCAACATTAGGTAGTTAAAGGAGTTCTGACAACGTTTTTGGCCCGTGCCACTGCACCTGCTGCACCATTCAAATCATGACCCTAGTACCTGAAAGATAACTGCACTTGTGATTGCCTATTTAGTTGCAAAATATAGCAATAATCGGTGTTTAGTGGGGTGCCTGGAGCTTTTGGTCCTGGTGCCACTGCACCTGCTGCACTACTGAAATCATAGCCAGAGTGCTTGATAGATAACTGCACTTGTGACTGCCTATTTAGTAGTAAAATATAGCAATTTTAGGTGCCTAGAGCTTTTGGTCCTGGTGTCACTGCACCTGCTGCACTATTGAAATCATGACCCTGTTGTCTGCAAGGTACCTGCACTTGTGACTGCCTGTTTACCTTTAAATGTTAGCAATTATCTGGGTTTAGTGGGGTCTCTAGAGATTTTGACCCCGGTGCCACTGCACTTGCTGCACCATACAAATCAAGTCTATTTTAACTGCAAGGTAAGTGCAATTGTAACTGCCTGTTTAGTAGTCAAATATAGCAATATTGTGTTTTAGAGGAGTTCTGACACCTTTCGGGCCAGGTGCTGCTGCACTTGTTGCACCATTCAAATCATGACCATGTTGTCTGCAAGGTAACTGCACTAGTGACTGCCTGTTTAGTGGTAAAGTATAGCATAGCTCTTGTATATTAACTTTATTTTTAACGTACAATGTTTATTACAACATTTAGAATTTGATAATAATGACCAAATAGATTAAGTTGAAAAAAATCAATCCGATAAGGCCTACAAAGTGCAAAGAAAGGTACTGAGGCATGAATAGGAAATGCCACAAAGGTTGTAAGGCTAAAGCATCTGTTTTACATAACTAACTAATAAAAGGTAAGCATTCCAGTATACTGTTAGAAGATGTCTGCCTTTTCTGTGGGAAGAGATCTTAAATGCGTGCAGCCAGGGAAGTTAACAAAAAAAAAACACACAAAAGAAAATGAACACAGTACTTTGGTGTTGGCAACTGATAAGAGCCCCCTTTTAAGATATATTAAATACAAGAGATTTCACAAGCACAGCACAAGTGCTGTGCAGGTGAAACCTAAAAAACAAAGTGATTTGTTTTTAAAAAAATTTCCTAGTAAAAAAATAAACAGTCACGTTGTTTGGAAAACAATAAATAAATTACCTCTCGTTAATGAGTAAGACATTTTGCTCTATGGAGTACAAGTCTTGTTGTGCTAAATTAATGGAGGCATGCTAGCTAGCAATGCCGGGTATTTGGTCCATTACAGCAGCCCCAGCTGCAGACAGTAGCAATTATCTTACTTTAATGGCCCTGCTCTTCTCCAAATCTCTTTCAATTCTACCCTGACTCCAAAGAGGCAGATAAATAATAAGATACTACATCACACATGTCACGTATAAAATGCGGTTATCCTGTCTGTCATAAATAGACAGTGGGAAAAATGATGCATTGCAGAACAGGGAAAGGAATGGGTTATAGATTTTATTTGGCATGTTCGTCACAGAGTATCCCATCTGCAAAACTCTAAATCAGGCACTTAGTCCCACTTTACTCCCTGGCCTCGCCCTCCACCACAAATTATTTTCAACAAATACATTTGCTTGGCAGTGAGGAAAGGAAACTTAACTTACTCTACTACATGGTAAATTCGAGGGATTAGGCTAGGTAGGTAGAGGTTTTGCTAAAGAATAGTGGAGTGTCACTGATCATCATCATATGCCTAAGCTTTGGATTAGTCAGTCAGAGTTGACTAATGACGAAGGGAAAAATTTGAACAGGCGTGATCCGTTATGGAAGCCATAAAATATATGAATCACTTGGCCAGAAAAATGTGGCACATGAATTTTTCAATTTTTATGGTATGCTGGGACAGAACTTAGGAAAGATTAAAGGAGTGAAGGACTAAGAGGTTTTCGGTTTGCAATGTGTTTAAAACTTTGTAAATGCCTGTCGGAGGGATGGGCGCAGGACAAATCGAGGAGGCTGAATGTGCTTTTCTATTTTGGCATTTATTCTCTCCTTTTGGGTGAACAGTTATGATGGCAGTTTTGGCTTTATAGTCTTCTTCTTCCCGTGATAATTCTCTTCTTAGTCTTTCTCTTTGCAGGTTTGGGCTTCCATGGTGCGTCGTCCCCGGTATGCCAGGAAAAAAAAAAACAGGAAAAGGAAGGTGAGTAACAAGGGCCAGGTGTATTGGTCTTAGGAGGGATAGAGTCCTTCACCACACCCAAGGGTGTTAGGGAAATACCTCTTCCTGATGTGAATGGTGAGTCGTCTCCCCTTCCCCCCTCCTTTTTGTTATCAGGCAGTCTCGTGGCTCTCAGGTTGGACCTCCTGGTTTGTGTCCTGGGTCTTTGGGAAAGGGTAGTGCACAACTGATCAGGTGAATGTGTACTCTGTTTATCCCTATTACCTTCCCTTTTTGGTTTAAATTCCAGATTTGGTTTTCCTTCGAAACCAATTCTCATCAATATTGTCTCCTCTGCATAGTAGAAGTGAACCTTACAGTAAAGCACCCCAAATTTAAAAAAAAGAAAGTACCTAAGAAAGAAAGAGAAAAAAAAAACATAAATAATTGCTTCCACCAGGCCTGACCGCTTATCTGGGCACTGCGGTTCTCGTTTTCTCTTTAGGGTAGCCTCTCCATCTGGCTCCCACCTTTTTCTTTCTCTTTTCGTTTTGACTGTCCCCTATATCTCCCACCTCCCTCCCTGCTTACGCCCATACGTGGCGAGCTGCAACTCTCCGGAGTTGCAGCAGGGGAGTCAGCGTCCCAGGGTGACCACCACTCTTCACTCCAGGATTCTGGCGGCTCGTCTTCTTCGGGAGCGGATCTTCCTTCTTCGGTTCCATACACGACACCTCTGATGGCTCCGATGGAACTGGTCCCGCCCTCCTCTCTGCAAACGTGGTTGGGCTCCGCGTTGTTCCTCTCCGCAACTTCCGGGTTCTTCCTCTCCAATCCGCTTGCCCTCTCTCGACTTCCTGCCCTCCTCTCTGATTCATCGTTGACCTCCGCAGTCCCGCCTCCTTTCGTCGTCATAGGTTCCTGGCTGATGACGTTAACCCTTCTTTTTTTTCCAGGGACGGAGTTGCTGGAGCCGTTCGTCATGCTGAGACGGAAAAGGTAAGTGAGGGGCGTTTCGGGGTATAGGGTTGGGGCTGGTTAGGGGCGATGAGTTAATTTCAGGGAGCGGGCCCCCGCCTATCTCATAATGTCACATTAACTGAAGCAGACGCACATTGCACAGCCAACACTGCAGTGACAAAGTCAACCATGCTGCACTTAGGTCATGGATGGTAAAATTCCCTGTGCAGGGAGTTGATGAATGATGATTGGCAGGATAAATATCTGCCTCACTTAACAAATACTGTGAGTATACTAATAAGAAATTTGTCAAAAAGCTAGCAATGTGATTTACCACCGGATGGACCTGTTGCTGCTGGTACTCCCCCTTGAACAACTTCTGCATCTGGTGCACTGGCACTGGCACTGATGCTGGCCCTGGCACTGGTGTCTGTGCACCAGAAAAAATACTACACATTTTAGATGCCAGATACACCTCCCCTTATTTTGTTTGCACAACATACAACCGCAATACATCATTACAGTTCGGTTAGCAGCATCTTCTAATGAAAATATCACCTTGGGCATTTTGTTGGTTGACAATGTTGGAAAAGCCAGGTAGTCAAGCCAACCAAAAACTTTTCGTAATGGAGGGGCAGAGCTATGATGACTCTGAGTCACTGAAACGCAATGAAGGGGCGGAATACATTTGTCAATAAAGGCCATATGGTGTTGGTTGACAAATGTAATGGGACTGTCCTCATAGTACTTTCCTGTAATGCTGCACTGTCATCCAAACTGCTGGTATACTATATAAATGAATGATAATACATACTACAACACAACATTGGGGGGGTCCGCAATGACAATGGCCACTCTCTTGTTTTACTGTTTGACCACGAGCTTGAAAAAGAAGGCCTTCTCAACAAACATGCATAGAATACCTTACTTGAGCCTGCAATCTTCCCAGTAGAGTACCTGTCCTAAAATCAGTTATCTTAGTCTTACAGTGCCAATTGACAAGATATATAAGGGGAGAGAGAAAGCTTACTACCAAAGCAGAAGAAAGGTATAGACTAGTACAGACAGGAGGAAGTCAGCTACAGAAACATGAAATAGAGAAAAAAGGATAATGCAGGGATAACAAGAATTTAACAAACATTAGATAGAACAAAGAGGAATTGAAAAAAAAAGGGCACAGTCACAGTATAAAAAAAAATCAAGGAAACCTTATTCTAAATGGGTAGAGGTAAAAATTAGGGAAATAATGATAATATATTAACAGGATGAATTTACTGGGGCCAACAGATCCGTCAGCCGCGGCACTGGTGGTGGTACTTCCACCCGCCGTGGCACTGATGGTGGCAGCCCCAGCTCCCTCACCGGTCTCCAATGCCCCCTGCTTGCCATTGGGTGCTGATGTAAGAATTAAAGAAAATAAAAAAATAGATTAGTGGTACAGTTAATCTCCCCAAAAATATTTTGAAAGGCAAGAGCAGTAACATTGTACTTTTCTAAATCAGATTGCCTATAATAGTAGTATCAACTTGAGTTGACCTATTCCTAATTTCCTAAACCTAAGCTCTACTCCAAATTTCCTAAACCTAAACTATATTTGGAACTACTAATGCATTGCAACAAATGATCTTTGCTTCTCATCTCAACCTTCTTTAATGGGCTAACTCAGTCTCCCTTTTCAATGCATAGATGCATTCTACACATGACCGCGCGATTGCTTGGGACTGTACAAGCTACATAAAGAAAGGCACACAGAACGCTAACTCACTAATATAACTACTATCGCTATCTTAGTGACAAGACAGAGGAGTCTGCATGACTTCTAAAAATAATCAGCCCAAGCGACTGCCGACGAGTCCGATTAGGTAGCGCCGAGCACCTGGCTAGTTCAAACTGGATCACATAACATCCGTAACGTAAATTCAACTTACCTTGGGTGTGAGCAGAATGCGATTTGAAAATATATATATATATATATATATATATATATACATATATATGCATTGTAGAACACAACAAATAAATAATTCCTCACCGAGCCCCGCAACCTCGATGCCCAACAGGTCGAGATGGTCCTGCTCCCAGTCAAGTATGCCGACCCAGCAATGCATCAACTGCTGCTGGGTGCACTGGATCCACTGCTTTGATGCACACACCAGCGCACTCTCCCCCAGAGCAGCTGTTGTTCCCACAGGGTGTATCCACTCCCAGGCCTGCTACATGCTGTCAGCAAGGAGGGGAGGTGGCAGAGCACTTAAAAAAAAATCTGTGCCGCCACCTCCATCACTTAAAAAATGGGGCAGGGCTGCTCCCCTTGGTGAGCGCCAGCTACAACAACATGTGCGGCTTGCAGTTTCTCTAGCACTACCGCTTCCTGTCTCATCCTGCTCTGCAATGGTGTTAGGTGGGAAAAAAAGAAATAGGAAAAGTAGGGAGGAATTAGAAGGGGAAGAACTAAGGAAGTAATGGGAAAACCCACAGAAAAGTGCAAAAAAGTCAAAGAAAAAGAAAAGAAAGAAAAAACATAAAATGCACAAACACAAAGACTGAGGGGCATATTATCAAGAACGTCGTTAAAAATTATCGCCGGTTTAGCGGCAGAAAACTGCTGCTAAAGCGGCGATAATGGGCTTGATAATATGCCCTGGAGAATTCCAATAGAAGTCCATGTTCTGGTGTGAACATGGGCTTCTATTGGAATTCTCCAGGGCATATTATCAAGCCCATTATCGCCGCTTTAGCGGCAGTTTTCTGCCGCTAAACCGGCGATAATTTTAACGCCGTTCTTGATAATATGCCCCACATACTGATAAAATAAAGGTAAATGACGGGTGGAAGAGTGGGATTGGGGAGGTTTGGAAAGATATCAGATGGATAGAAAAATCAGGCCCAGCAGCATGCACAAAACAGAAAGCAGGTAAAAAAAATGGCCATGACCATCAAATGCGTGGTGCTATTTGCACTGATTTTTCAGCGTGGAATGCGCTACTGGCACGAAAAAGCAACGCAGGCAGGGGGCTGAGCATTATTCCGCCCATTGGCGGAGTCCGTGTAATCTTGCAGTTTTTTGGGAACTCCGTGGAATTCCACGAAGCAAAACTCAGCTGAGTTCCACCCAGGCCTACAAAAAAGCATGTGGCCAGAATAAGATCACTTGCAAAAAGCAATTTTAATGGGTTTACTGAACTATCCTGCACAGTGGCAGCTGGTGATCTTTAAAAGTCGTGTGGCATAATACATGGCCCAAATTTCAGCACCATCATCCAAAGGGATGCAAAGGTTTTGCTTCCTTATTTTTTTTTTTTAAATGAGATGAAATTATGAATTTTCTAGTGTAGTTTTCATACACAAATATAAAAGGCTATCTGCTCTGCAAGAGAACATCAATCAATCAATCAATCAAACAGCATTTGTATAGCGCTTCACTGACACCCCTAGGGCTATCTGGGTGTTGAAGGTGCCATGTCTCTGTCAAAAAGCCAGGTCTAGAGCTTCTTCTTGAAGTCTGCCAGGGAGGGGGCTGTTCAGAAGAAGAGGGGCAGGCCGTTCCAGGTCTTGGCAGTGGTATAGGAGAAGGAGGGCCCCCCTCAGCGCAGCTACGACAGATGTAAGGGTGTGCGTGAGGGCAAGAGAGTAGAAGCGCAGCTGTCTTGCAGGAAGATGGAAGTTCAGTCGATATATGATGGTCCTTGATCGTGTAGAGCTTGGCAGGCATGTGTGAGGATCATGAATTGGCAGCTCTTCTGGATTCTGGATGGGGAGCCAGTGGAGGTTTCTGAGGTGGGGGATGATGTGGATCTGTTTGGGGAGGTCCAGGATGTGTCTGGCTGCAGCATTCTGTATGGTCTGGAGTCTTTTGAGGAGCTGGGTGGAGATGCCGTAGTAGAGAGCGTTGCCGTAATCAAGGCGGCTGGTGATGAGGTCCTGAGTGACGGTCTTTCTGGTGTTTCCTGGGATCTATATGAAGAATTCTGCGGAGCATGCGAAAGGTGTGGAAGCAGAAGGAGGCGACTGCGTTGACTTGTCATTTCATGGTCAATTAGCTGTCGAGGATACCTAGGTTGCGTGCATGGTCTGTTGGTGTGAGTGTTGGTCAGAGTTCTGCTGGCCCTCAGCTGTGGTCCCAAATGGCATTGTTCTTCCTGAAGATCAGTACTTCTGTCTTGTCAGAGTGGAGTTTGAGGCAGTTGTCTCACATCCAGTTGGCTACGTTGGTCATGGCGTCGCAGAAGTTGTTTTTGGCATAGGAGGGGTCCTCGGTGAGCGAGAGGATAAGTTGAATATCGTCAGCATAGGAGATTATGTTGAGTCCATTGGATCTAATGACGCCTGCGAGGGTGGCCATGTAGGCATTGCACAGGGTGGGGCTGAGGAATTATCCTTGGGGAATGCTGCAAATGATGTCCTTGGGTTCAGAGGTAAAGGGAGGCAGCTGGGTGCCATGTGTGAGACCTGTGAGGAAAGAGGTGATCCACTTGAGGGCATTTTGCTGTATGCCGATGTTGTAGAGTTTGTCGCTGAGGGTGTGGTGGAAGACAGTGTCGAACACAACAGAGAGGTCACGGAGGATCATGGGTCACAGTTTCTCTGCAGTAGAGGAGGAATCTGATGTCGCTTGTGGTAGCAATCAGCGTGATCTCATTGCTGTGGTTGGCATGGAACCCTGATTGTGAGGCGTCAAGTAGGTGGTTTTGTTCCAGGAATTCAATAAGTTGTTGGCTTTCTCAAGTACTTTGGCTGGGTGGGGTAGCAGGGAGATCGGTCGATAATTTTTAAGATCACAACATGAAGTGCAGGGTGGTATTCCATCCAAACGCAGGTATTTTTCTACCTCTGGGCAGTGTTGAATTGGGGGAACACACAAAAATCATTTTGTAACAATAATCAGAAAAGGAAGCACAGCTAATCACTTAATTGCACAAAAAAACACAAAAACACAAAGTGATGGATGGAATGCTTGAATTAATCTCAGCCACTGGCGATCGATTGGGGCCACATCCCAATCCATCATTTTTTTGCCCACCATACCACCTCAGTTTCGACCCAGTCATATGCAAATCAGCCTTGGCCCTGCTCTAATGGGAACACTCCTGCTCGACCTGCCAGGCCAGTTCCTCCCTAAACTGGAAAACAAGCAACTCAGGACCTGTTTTAGCCCCTTTTATGGGATCATCAGCCTATGTATAGCTTGATTCCAGTGGCACAGTGAGCACGGGACCCAAGTCTGGGCATATCCGTCACACTTAGGGCATCAAAAAACCAAAGTGATGGATGGAATGCTTGAATTAATCTGAATAAAAACAAAACAGATGCAATAAAACTGCACTCACATTGTTGAATTAGAGGTTATCACCTATCAACACCTAAACAAAGGATAATAACAAAAGAAAATCAATGTCAGCACACCAGTGTTCATGTTATCGTGAAATACAGGCCTTTTTGTAGGGAAAAATTCCACCAGATTCGACCTGGTGAATTTGTCTCTGATGTTGCCCCTGTTATTATTGTATATGGTAATATTGCAGGTTTAGTAATACTTTTTTGCACAGAAGCTTCTGTGTCTGCCCAAAGATTATTCAGAGGTCACTCAAAATAGGGACTTTAGTATGCTTCATACTGAGCTATTAAAGATCATACTTGTGACTTGGGCTGGGGTTCTTAACCCTTTGATGTCTGAGGACCCCCACTGAGTCATTATTGGGAAACAGGGAACCTCAGCCTAAGCAATTTTGATGATTTGAACCACAAAACAGTACACAAAAATACATCAACAAGCATTCATCAGACAAATACTCAAATGATGAGATATTTTATTTAACCACAAACCGATATAAAAAAAAGTAATTTTAATGGGAAGATAGGAGCTTTTCAAAATTCAGACGAGGCCACCCATTGGCTGTACTATTTTCTCTTTGTCGCACTGCTTCACGAATCAATATGATACCAACTTAATTTTTAGCCTCCTAGTTCCTTCCCGTTTACAGAACATTTCAACATTTTCAGTTTTCAATTTTGCTTCTTGATTTTATACACCTTAGTAATCTTTTATTACTTTTTCATTTTCCAAGCAGTCGCGGACTCCTGAGTAGGCGTCACAGACACCCAGTGGTCCCCAAGCCACAGGTTAAGAACCGCTGATTTAGGGGCTTATTTAGAACTTGGTGGACAGGATACTCTGTCAAAATGTGACAGATATCCCGACTCCCGCATTATAAGTGCCATAGGCTATAATGCACTTGTAATATGACGGACAAGACATCCACCATGTTTGTGACTGAGCATCCCACTCGCCAAACACAGTTGTACATGCAAAATATTTTCTACACAAAGATGTGTTCTTAATCTCTCAGACACTCCATCAGTGCAATAACTTTTAAAATGCTCCCAAGGTGTAATTTGTCCGAGACCAAATAAATGAACCTCTCCTTTTCATTAGATGTCATGCATACTTTTGCTCTAATACGCTATTTGATCAATATTAGAAGGATTATAATTATCCAAAGCTAATTTGAAATACAATATTTACCATAATGAAATCAATTTGAATGTAAATTTGGGTGATTCTTCATTAAAATGAAAGTGCAAATAGACCACAGATTATACTTGCACTTGATTGGGTTTGTAAAGTAGCTACTGAAGCAAGGGCTCATCATAGGAACACTAATGATGGCTAAATGGATATTTGAAATCATGGAATCAGCCATGGGCTGAATTCTAAGTGCATTTTTGCTTTTAAAATGATGCCTTAAGCCATCAGACGTTTATGAGACCGTTGAGGGATGAATATAACTGTATATATCTATACATTGTTTATTTTCTATAAGGAGAACGGGAGACGTATTTAAAGAACCTACACAAATCGGTTTTTTGTTGAATTGAGCAGCATTAGAGCTGTGCCATAATGTGAAGTCAACATAACAGGGTTACTAAACAAAGGTGTCATCATGCCCCTGATCTGATGAAACAAGCTGTTCAAAATAGCAAGAAAAGGTATCAAGACTCATGAAATGGATGTAATGTATCACATTAGAATTAAACATTGACAGAGCGAATACATTTGAATTTTGCACGGTTCATGCACGCAGAGGCACAGAGAATAGATAGAGGATGCATGCATACAGACCAAACAAAAAAATTAAGACACCAGTTGTCAAATAATCCACCAAGCACAGAGGCACCCGTGCACACACCACCAAACACACAGGCATCATTGCATATAAATGAAAAATATGCATAGCCATGTTCATCAAGAGACATAGCGTGATATGCACCAGTGAAGCACAAGGTCAGGTACAGCAATAACACACAAGGAAGTGAAATGGGAGAGCACAGGGTGATTTGTACCCAAGGAGCACATAGTGATGTGCATCAGGGGTGCATCAAATGCTACATCTCTGGTTAGCACTGATACCAGGGAACACAGGATATCGTGCTTCATAAGAGCACAGGGTTATGTGCTCCAAGAATACGCTGGGTCCAATACATCAGGGAGTTTTGAATGTTGTGGGTGACGTGGCCACTCGAGGGAGCTCTGGGTAACAAACATTAGGGGGAAAGGCAGCAGCGGCCCGTGCAGGTAAGAGCGGTGGGACCGTGTGGGGGGGATTTCGACAGACAATGAGGGCAAATTAATTATTTATTTACTTTTCCCTCTTGTTCGTCTGTCGAATCCCCCGCCCAACCCGGCCACACCGCCCCACTGCTCTTACCTGCACGGGCGCTCCTGGGAAAAGGGTGATGTGCAGGGGGTAAAGCAGGGTGATGTACAACAGGCTCATATGATAATATACTAGGGCAATAGTTTGATGTGCTCCAAAAATGTGTGACAACTTCAGCCAGTCCTATTTATTTTTCTGGCTAATACCATTTTGAATGCTGGATCTTATTTGTACGTCCATACATAATATGGTAAAAGAAAAAGTCCATCTCCAGAATGAAAAGTAATCTTTTGCTAGTAAGATTGAACAGCCTCAGGTTGACACAATCAATATCGATCACTTGGCAGCTTCACACATGGATATGAGGGTAGAAAATAAAAATAAAACATACATTTTCAAAGCTCTTTATGTTTATTTTTGCTGAGCTCATACATTTCCTTTTAATGACAATTTGACTTTTTTGTTGGGTGAAAACTTTTTTTTGTTTGTTTTCAACATGCTGAACAATAAATTGTCCTAAATAACATTTTTTAAGACTTTGTATTTATTAATCTATTTTGAAACGTTCTGATGCCAGACACTTGGGCCTGGACTCATGAAAAAGTCACACAGCGCAACACAGCTTACTGTGCTGAACTGCGTGATAGGGAGAGAGCAGGAGTGCTCACATCTAAGATATGGCACATTCCTGCTCTCTCGCCTCCCTGGCGCAGTGTGCTGCCTAGCGCCAACACAGGCAACCTTGCGACATGGTGCAAGGTTGCCAGTGTTACAGGCAGGATTGTTTTTGTGCAGGAAGGGACATCATCTTGCACAAAATCAATCCTTTGAGGCATTTTTCTCTTTCGACATGTGCAGCACAATGCAGCACATTTCGAAAAAGGAAATAACAAAGAGAAATAGAGATATTTCTCCTAGTTATGCCTTTGTTGGCAAGGCGTACCATTTTGATGCATTCCTAGATTTACTAGTGTTTGTAAATCTGGGGATGCATTAAAATGTATGGGTGGATGCATGGGAATGTCTATGCTCCACCCATGGAACTCCTTCCTAACCTAGATTAATGCAAGGTAGTTATTTGCGCTGCCTGGTGTTACTCTAGATTTACTAAACCACTCAGTGCCATGCAAGGTGGCTTTGTGTGGCTTAGTAAATCTCACGTAAGCCCTTGCGTTGCCTTGCGTGACACATGGGGTTAGTAAATCTGGCCCAAGTGTAGAATGTAATCATTTATTGTAATGAGATGTGTGAAAAATAACAGCTTCACTTAACCAATCCTTTTTCCATTAAGTAATGCTTTGATGGACTCTAATGAGGTCTGTGAACCGCATATTTTCCATCTAAGTCGAACCAATTAAAACAACAAAGAATACAGTGATGAAAAAGATGCACGCTTGAAGTATGACACATCACAAACACCTGATATCACAAAAAACGGAAATGCCTGAAGCATGGCACTGACACCACAAACCATCACGAAACCAGCGACTGCTTCTCATAAACCACCTCAGATACTGCCGCTATTAGGTTTTGACATATTTTAATGGAGCTTTGTGGCATTCCTAAAGCAAAACATTAAAAAATGTATTAATCTGATTGGCGAAAACAGCCTTATAACATATTTCTAAATAAACCTAAGGAGCGTCCCATCTTGTGGCTGGTTTGTTTGAGAAAATGAAGATTTCTTCATCTGGGAATACTGTGCAACACTTTCCTATTTGCTAACCCAAAAAAGTATTGTAATAAATGAATGTACCTGGAACATTCTAAGAACCACTATAAAAAAAAATAGAAAATTCAGTCTTCACCCATATTATAAGGCTAGTTGTAAAAAAAACAGGAACTCAAAACACGTGCAACAATTGAAACAAAACTTCTTCCAACCTAGCTTGTGAGAAGATATTTTCAGAATTGAAATCAAGACCTCCATTTGTTTTCCCCAATCATACTTGAAAAGCAGCTGTAACGCACCACAAGAAGGGAAAATGGAAGGTTGGCTTAACTTACAACCTTTCTGAATTCCTTCAGGGAGGGGGGGGGTCCAGAGGTGGAGGGAGAGGCTGCTCTAGGTCTTTGCGGCCAGGTAGGAGAAAGACCGTCTGTCGTTCTTTCTTCGGAGTATGCATGGGGTCTGGGTGAGTGAGAGGGAGCTGAAGCACAGGCATCTGGAGGGCTGGTGGAAGCTCAAACAGTGATTGATGTAGGCCGGTCCCTGATTGTGCAGGGCCTTGTAGGAGTGGGTGAGCATCTTGAATTGTCACCTGTTGTGGAAGGGGAGCAAGTGGAGTTTCCTGAGGTGTGGGTCGATGTGGGCCCATCTGGGGAGATTGAGGATGAGTCTGGTAGCTGAGTTCTGTATGGTCTGTAGTCTCTTCAGCAGGTGTGTTGTGATTCCTATGTAGAGTGTGTTGTCGTAGCCCAGGCGGCTGGTGATGAGGGCCTGGGTGATGGTGCATCTGGTGCTGGCTGGGAGTCACTTGAAGACTTTCCGGAGCATGCAGAGAGTGAGGAAGCAGGCTGAGGATACTGCGTTGATCTGGTTTCTCATAGTGAGTTTGTTGTCCAGTATGATGCCAAGGTTCCTGGCATGTTCTGTGGGTGTGGGTCCCAGTTCTGCAGGCCACCTGGAGTTGTTCCACAGGGATGTGTCACTCTCAAAGATGAGTACCTCCGTTTTAGCTGTGTTGAGTTTTTCATCCAGTGGGCAACGCTGGTCATGCACAGGTGGAAGTTGGCTTTGGTGGTGGAAGGGTCTGCAGATAGAGAAAGGATAAGCTGGGTGTTGTCTGCGTATGATATGATGCTCAGTCCATGGGTCCTGACAACGTTGGCCAGTGGGGTCATGTAGGCGTTGAACAGGGTAGGGCTGAGAGAGGACCCTTGGGGGATACAGCAGATGATGTTTTTGGGGTCCGCAGTGTAGGGTGGAAGCCCTGGGTTCTTCCAGTTAGGAAGGATGCAATCCACTTGAGGGCATCCCCTTGAATCCCTATCTGATGGAACCTTTTTAGGAGGGTGTAGTGGGACATGGTGCTGAACGCTGCAGAGAGATCGAGGAGGATCAGGGCGGCAGTTTCTCGCAGGGCTAGGAGAATCCTGATGTCATCTGTGAATGTGATTAGTGCAGT
Organism: Calotriton arnoldi; assembly: GCA_963921515.1. Lineage (NCBI taxonomy): Eukaryota > Metazoa > Chordata > Amphibia > Caudata > Salamandridae > Calotriton > Calotriton arnoldi. The sequence continues at coordinate 14,302 of CAWUFW010023867.1, read as the reverse complement.
TTCTGTGCTGTGGTTTGAGCAGAACCCAGATTGTGATGGGTCCAGGAGGTAGTTGTTGGATAGAGAGTTGTAAGGTCGTTAAGATAAGTCAATAAATGGGAAATCGTCACAGCTCTAAATACACTGCTCCAAAGTTCATACTCTTTTACATGTCTTACCACACAAAGGGGGTGATTAGGATAGCGGGCGGATCGCCATCGCCGGGCCAGCGGTGGCGATCCGCCCGCCATCCCAACCCGATTTACCCCCCGCCATATTATAATGGCGGGGGTATCGCGGCGGACGCAAAGTGCGTCCGCCGCTTTTCTGCCGGTCGGCAATCGTTCCGATTGCCGGCCGGGCGGAGCTGGAGCTTAATATGGTGGCGGTGCCTAGCAGGCACCGCCATCCATATTAGGATGTATGGTTTTGAAAGCCTTTCCATGGCGGCGATGCGCCATGGAAAGGCTGGCTGGGAATCACTTTGGGGGCCCGTTGCGGGCCCCCGGGGGAGTGGGGGGCTGCACTTGGGAGGTACCTATAGTACCCCCCTACATTGCCATGCACAAGGTGGCAGGCACCGCACAGTGCCTGCCATGTTGTGCATGGCAATGTACAAAATGGCACTTTGGCATTGCGGCGGGTGCTGCTGTAAGCAGCACCCACCACAATGTCATGTATGCGGAATGAGACCGCCAGGGTGGCAGACACATCCTAGTTAGCGGTGCAGGACCACCGCACATCTGGCAGCCGGTCCCAGCACCGTTAGGGTGGCGGGCGGACTAAAGTCCTCCCGCCATCCTAATAACCCACAAAGTATCCTACTGACATTATTTGTCACAACACAGTATGTGCTAGAGTGGCGAGTTATTGTCAGTGTTGTCTGGTTAGTGTGCTGAAAACCATGCGTAATGAGGTCTGCTACTTATAATAATTTGAAAGTGGTGGATAAATTGTAAATGAAAGTTATAAGTATTACTTTAGAATTTTTAAAGTTTGTGTAGTTTAAACTTGGTTTGTGTAGGGAAAATACGTTTTCCTAGCTATCTCTAAGGTTTAAACTTTGGTTGCTTCATTGAATTTCAATGTTTTAAAAAATGTTTTGTAATAAAAATGAATTTCAAATTGTAGAGTCCAGTGTCGCAAGTGGAGAGTTGTTATGTGGCATATCGTACAGTACAATGAAGGAGATTGTTGTAAAGTCTATTGTCATAGAGTGGAAGATTGTAGATTGGAATAAAGTGGAATAGAGAGTAGTAATATACTGTACAGTGCAATAAAGTGTTATATAGTGTAGTAGCATGGTGTCTCATATAGTGGAGTCAAGTATCGTTGACTGGGGCAGCGAGATGTACAGTGGAATTCCATGTCGAACAGTAGCTTATGGTGTCGTAGACTACCAGAGTGGATTAGAGTGTTTTAGAGTGGAGTAGGCTGAAATAGAGTGTCAGAGTGCAGTATCATGAAGGGGAGTGTTGTAGTGTACAGCGGAGGAGTGTGTTGTAGAGTGGAATGCTGTGTCATATAGGGGAGGGGCGTATCAAGGAGCGACATGGAGTGGCGTGTCGTAGAATGTCATACAGGGTAATACAGTGGTGTAGAGCAGATGGAAATAGAGTGGAGTATAGTGTCAGTGTGGCACTGACTGTAGTACAGTGTTGTAGAGTGAAGTTGCATGCAGTGGAGTAGAGTCTGACAGTGGAGTGGCATAGAGTGGAGGAAAGTGCAGTAGCATAGAGTGGGATAATGTGTAATAGAGTGGAGTATAGTGGAGCCGACCTCACTGGAGTGGGGTAGTGTAGAGGGGAGCAAAATGTCACAGTGGAGTGGCGTGTTATGAATTATAGTGGCGTGGAGTGCAGTAGAGTGGAGTGACGTACCATATAGTCGAGTAAAGTGTCATAAATTAGAGTACCATGTTGTACAGTAGAGTGTAGTGGGGTGTCAGTATTGGAAAGTGATGTAGACTACAGCAGAGTAGAGTGTCATATAGTCTAGTTTATTTTTGTAGAGTGGAGTGGTGTACAGAACAGTACAGTGTTGTAGGGTGTAGTAGATTGGATTGGCAAACTGTGTTGTACAGTACAATGGCATAGAGTGGTGTAAAGTGGGGTGGCATACAGTGCAGTAGGGGAGTAGAGTAGAGTACTGTGTCAGATTAGAGTGGATTAAAGTGGGGAGCAGTGGTATACAAAGAGTTGTGTACAGTGTCATGTATTTGAGTAGAGGGGAGTAAAGTGTACAGTGGTATACAGTATAGTACGGTATTGTACAGAGGAGTGAAGGGGTATACACAGGAGTAAGATGTCAGGGAGAGGCATACAGTGTAGTAGAGTGGAGCTGCATAGAGTACAGAAGTATGTGTAACAGTGGAGTTGCATAGAGTGGATTGTTGTATAGTATTTCAGAGTGAGGTAGAGTCTAGCAGAGTCAAGTGGAGTGGTGTAATGTAGTGTGGAGAAACATACAATAGAGTGTATGAGTGTATCGCAAAATAGAGTGGCATGGAGTTGAGTGTACTGGAGCAGCATAGGTAGTAAACGGTTATAAATTGGAGTGAGGTTTTGTTCAGTAGAGTGGAGTGCTGTGTCGTATAGAAAAATGTTGTATAGTGGAATAGAGTGTTGTATATTACAGTCTACGGTCATAGAGTGGAGTATAGAGTTGGACAGTGGAGTGCACGGGAATAGTGTGGAGTAGAATGTCGTAGAGTGCCAAGAAGTGTGGTAGACCTTTATTGAGTGGAGTTATATAGAGTTGAGGAGAGTGTCATACAATAGAGAGGCGTATAGTGGGATGGGGTAGAGTGGATTATCGTAAAGTGGAGTGGCATACAGTGGAATAGCCTACAGTGGAATACTGTACAGTGGAGTGGTATAGAGCACAATAGTGTAGAGTGGAGTGTTGTACAGTGGAGTGGTGAATAGGGGAATGGGGTACGGTAGATTAGTGTAGAGTGGGGTGGTATACATTGAAGTGGCATAGCGTAGAGTCGAGAAAAGTCTTATAAATTGGAATGGCATCTCATACAGTAAAGTGGAATGCTGTGTTGTACACTGTGTTGGAAACTGTTGTAGAGTGGAGTAGAGTGTTGTACAATAGAGGGTATGGGCTTAGAGTTGAGTGCAAATTTGGACAGTGGAGTGTATGGGGATAGAGTGGAGGCTAGTAGAGTGGCATAGAGTGTACTATCAATCAATCAATCAGGAGTTGGTAAAGCACAGCTACTCACCCGCTAGAGTCTCAAGACACTGGGGGAAGGGGGGAGCGGCTCCGTTGAGTGCTGGGGCCATCCAAAGAGCCAGGTCATGAGGTCCTTCCTGAACTGGAGCAGTGTGGGGACTGGCCGGAGGTGGCAGGGGAGCTCATTCCAGGCCTTGGTAGGCGAGTTAGGAGAAGGACTTTCCTCCTGTTCTAGTTTTGTAGATGAGTGGGATGGTGGCCAGGAAGAGGTCAGCTGATCAGAGGTATCTATTGGGTGTGTGTTGTAGAGTGTAGTTATATAGAGTGTCATAGAGTACACTAGAGTGCCATAGAGTGGAGTGGCGTAGAGTGGAGTAGCGTAGAGTGGCAAAAAGTGGAATAGTGTTGAGTGGAGTAGCAGAGACTGGAGTGGCATGGAGTGGCGTAGAGCGTATTAGTGTATGGTGTAGAAGTGCACAGTGGAGTGGTGTGAAGTGATGTAGACTGGAGTGGTGCATTGTGGGGTGGGGTAGAGTGTAATATCATACAGTGGAGTTGTGTACAGTGGAGTGGGGTAGAAGTTGCATACAGTGTAATAGCTTAGAGTGGAGTGGTGCATAGTGAAATAGCATAGAGTGGAGTGGCAGAGTAGAACAGCATAGAATGGAATAGAGTAGAGTGGAGTGGCATACACTGGAGTGGTGTAGACTGGAGTGGTGTACACTGTATAGTGGCATGGGTTAGAATGAAATAGCATATAGAGGAGGGGCATAGAGTGGAGCGTCGTCCAATGGACTAACATAGAATGCAGTGGTGTAGAGTGGAGAGTGTTTACTCAAGTGGTGTAGAGTGGAGTAGCATATAGTGGAGTGGCATGGAGAGGAATAGCATAGAGTGGAGTGGTGTACAGAACAGTGGAGTAGAAGGAAATAGTTTATGGTGGAATAGAGTGCATTGCTGTGGCGTACAGTGAAGTGGTGTAGAATGGAGTGGTGTAAACTGGAATGGGGTAGAGTGTATTAGCATACAGTGGAGTGGCGTACAGTGGAGTGACGTCCAATAGAATAGTGTAGACTGGAGCGGGGTGGAGTGGAGTGGCATACACTGGAGTGGTGTAGCATACAGTGGAGTGGCATATAGCGGAATGGGATAGAGAGGAATAGCATTTACTGGAGAACCATGTAGCAAAGTGGCATACAGTGGAATGGCATACACTGAAGAGGCGTAGAGAGGAGTTGCACACTGTATACTAGCAGAGTGGACTGGAGCAGAGTGGAATTGTGTACAGTGTAATAGCGTAGAGTGAAGTGGTGTAGAGCGGAATGTTGTACAGTGGAGTGGCGCAGAGTGTGAATCACTGACATAACCTCGACAGACATAATATCGACCTACATTTTTATCGACACAAAAATATTGACGACACTAATATCGATACCCTATACTTAATTAAAAAAATATACTAATATCGAACCCAAAATATCGTAAAACAATATTATCAATCACAGTAATATCGTTATTTAAAATATCGAACATCCTTTAAAAATATAGAACATGTCCAAAATATCGATCACAATATTATAGACAGCATTATTATCGTTTTTGTAAAAATATCGACAAGTAAAAAATACATAAAACACACAAAATTAAACACCATAAATATATTAAAATAAATAAACATACATTGCATATAAAATAAAATAAAAAACATATTTTTAGAACACAGTAAAACATATCTTAAAACATTAAATAATAAATACACTATTAATAACCATTTAAATTTTATATATACATTAACTACAAAGTTTATTTAACATCACATATAATATAATACACATTTAAAAAAGTCAACATGTGAAAAGAAAAAAAAAAAAACTGACTCTTAATTAGCGTTTTCCATATATGGAAAACAACTACCAAAACAATTAAAACAATAAAGATCAACCAATAAAAATACACAATGTTAAAATAAACCAATGAGGTTAAGCAAACAATTAAATAAAGAGTATATAATGAAGGAAAACTAAGGGGCCTATTAGGATATCAGGCGGATCGCCAACGCCAAATGTCCTGTTTCACCCCCCGCCATATTAGTATGGCGAGGGGTACCGCGGCGGACGGAAAGTCCGTCCGCCGCTTTTCCGCCGGTCGGATTGCCGGCCGGGCGGAAAAGGCAGACAATATGGTGGCGGCCATCCATATTAGCATGCCTGCGGTGTGTATGCCTTTCCATGGCGGAGACTCCGCCATGGAAAGGCATACAGTAAATGGCTTTGGGGGCCCGTTGCGGGCCACGCGGTGCCTGTCACGTTGTGCATGCCAATGCACAACATGCATATTCTACATTGCGGCGGGTGCTGCTCACAGCACCACCCACCACAATATAAAAGGTGCGGGATGCGACCGCCAGGGTGGCGGTCGCATCCTAATTGCCATAGCGGGACCGCCGCACCTCATCAAAGAAAAAGCTATTGCATCCTTCAAAAAGTAAGTAAATTACCATCTATAAAATAACAATAATGCTAATCTTGAAAAACAACTTTTTGTCTTACTCAAATAATTAATATATATCTTTTTCTAATTTTTGTCTCCTCTACAGATTTTTCTCAAAGCATCAAGAAAAGTACAGACCAGCTCCTAAAACCATCTAACAAATAATGTATTTTGCAAAATGCCTTTTAAAAATCATGTAAAACGCCCAAACAAACCCCAACTCCATCCCAAACATCCACCCCAGCCCATAAACACATGTAACAAAATAAGTAAAAATGTGTTTTACTCTTCCAACAGAAAAATAAACAACTTAACAGGATTCAACAAAGAAAGAAAGAACATCTCCATTAAAAAGCAGCTGAAAACCAACATTGTAAGTATATTAATAACAATGTGTATTTATTAAGAAATAAACATGTATAATATTAATTTTAATAATTTTAATATACATTTGTTGTAGAACTTAACACATCACAATGACAGAAGGCGCCCAATTTATAACATCCCAAAAAGGAACATTGTTGCTTTGTTACAAGGGGTATGTCTATACCCAGGAAAAGCAAAGTGGACTAAAAGTCAATTGGAAATGCAGCAAGTACTATTCAAATAAGGGTCCGATTCCGATCCGGGTTGGAAATCGACTGAAGTCCGACCGACTCGTACAGGCGCCGTCCGACCTGGCAAGTACGATGCGTCCCGGTCGAAATCCAACCGACTCGCACGGAATCAATCCGGACTGACCGAAACGTACGGAAAACAGTGCCCCGCTCGGAAACGGACCCGAAACCTTTCAACCGACACGGAACGGCTATAGTTCCGACCGACACGAACACGCGCCATACAACCTGCCAAGTACGATGCAATGCGTCGTGGATGAAAGCGAGTCGCACGGAGTCCAAGCCGTACAACCGATTCGTACGGAACAGAGAGATTGGCAAGAAAAAGAGCCCGTCGCGACCAGCGCGTACGTGAAACATGCAACATAGCACAATGTCAGTGTGACCGACTCGGATCACCCCGCAAGTGATGCCACAGGCGTACGACCCGGTCAACTGAACGTCTCCATCAGGCCCTAAAGAAATCATGGAATTGACACAGAAAAAGGCCAAACAGGCAGTTAGAAAACCAAAAAAATTCAATATTCAAACCAAGACACACCCACAACTCCACCTATAAAAAGTGCAAAAATCCAGACCATGATCCTTTGCAAATCACACAGACCTGCAAACAGACAATACCACCACACTGAGACATACAGCCACAACCTACACACTACACACCACTAGCACCACACAATAAGCACACTCACAGACACCCAGCCATACACATACTCACCAACCCTCACTACCACACCCACCCACCCATCCATCTCCACCACCACCCATCACCATGCCCCCATAGAAGAATCCAAAGTTCACAGACAGTGAGTTGGAAGTCATGGTAGATGAAATCATCAGAGTAGAGCCACAGTTATTTGGCTCCTTGGTCCAACAGACCCCCCTATCCCAGAAAAGCAAGATGTGGGCGAGGATTGTCGACAAGGTGAACGCACTAGCACCTAGCATGCGCACAATGGACGACATCAGGAACAGGTGGTACGACATACGCAGGAGGGTCAAGGAACTCATCGGCAAAGAACATGCCCTGAGCCAGCACACTGGTGGCGGTCCCCCTGCCAAACCAGTGCATCTCACTTCCTGGGAGGAGAAGGTGCGGGCCATGCTCCCACCAGTTGGCCTCCAAGGATTGCCTGGAATACCAGAGCCTGGTGAGTACACAAACAACTATTCCAAATTGTGATGTAATAGCAATCCGCACCCACAGACATTAATGTCAGGGGGACAGAGAAAACATTCACTGTCATCAAGCCACAGCAACCTAAAGATAACTATCCTCTCATGTGTATGCGACCTAGAGAAACACAATACCTGCAATGTCCCAGTAACATGTACCTAGGCCAATTAATGTACAAACCCACTGACAAATACACCAGGGATTTGGCCCCAAACACCGTCAGCCATCATGCTACCACAGTAACACACACTCCCAGGGAAGCGGAGTCACAGGAAGGAAGGTTTGGTGTGCCAGGAAGGTGGGTGTAGCGGAAAGCATGATGGGATTTTTAGTCACAGCCCATAGTCCCCATCCCACATGTCCCAGGAATACCCCATGCACCATGCTCACCTCACAGTGAGTGGCAAAGTACTGCCAAGATTACTGAAACTGGGCTCTGGTGTGGGGAGCACAAGTCCTTGCTGGGACTTGGGCTCCAACAAACACCAGGACACCACTGTCAGAAACTTGAACATGTACTTAGACTCACTGTCATGGAAGCATGGCCCATGGTGGCCTATGTGGTCCAGGGGGGAGGAGGAGTGCAACCTCAGACTACACCTCGCAGCAGGCCCTGTCACACACACCCCTCCCACCAACACAAAACAACACACCTGGGACTAAGCACAACCTGAGACTCAAGGTAAATCAACTTCCAAGATGCCTGATACTGGGCCCTGGGGGGAGGAGCAGCAATCCATGGTGGTATTTGTGTGCCAATGCAGATTGTAACTACAAACATACCTGCAATGTTACAGGAAAGATCCCAATTCACAAAAGTCACTAAACTGAGAACAAACTCACAGCAAGGCAATGGGATCCAAACACCAGTCACAGCAGCCATCTTGTCAGCACACATTCAATACCAGGAAAGCTGAGTCACAGGAAGGAAGCATGGGTTTGCTGGGAAGGTGGGTGGAGTCAAATGCATGATGGGAGTTGAAGTCACAGCCCATAGTCCTCATCACACATGTCCCAGGAATACCCCCATGCACCATGGGAAACCAGGGGAGCAGGTGAGTGTGGAGTCCAATGCCTTTGCATTTGTACATGTAGTCTGACTGGCACTAATAGCATTGTGCTCACCAAAGGCAAGCATGCACACTGAGTAAGTTCTAGTTTCTGAGTGTGCTGATGCATGTACACAGCTGGCAATGTTTCTGATTGACTTACTGTCCTTTTTCCCTTATTTAAATGTGTTTATGTGTGACATACAATTGACTAATAGTGACACTTCCTAAAATGCAAAACCTAGCATTGATGAAGAGGGGAATGTGACAATGTCTGCCATTCCAGCCATTTCAGCAACCAAAAACTGTAAGGGCAACTATGAACTGCTGCAATACACCAGACATGTAAGGGTACCAATCTGCAGGAGGGCCTCATGGTGGTTTGGGAATAAGAAATTGCCAGTTCATTGCAGTGAGATAGTTGGTGAACAGTTGCACCACAGCTACAGACCCTAGACCCCAGCTCTCCTCATCAGCTGTGTTGCAGATACAGTGCTGTATGCTTGTCTGCGAAAGTTAAGCAAATACCTGTAACCCCCCCCCCGGTAGCAAATTTGCTGACTCAATTGATATGTTGTTGTTGCCAGTGTTCACTAATCAATGTGGGTCATGCAATGTAGGGAGAGGCTGGGGAGGGGGTGTAAGTGGGGTGGCCCATGTGATTGGTCTACCCGTGCTGGTACACGTCCTGTGCAACTCTGTGCCTCACAGTGTCCGGTCTGAGCAGTGAGTGGGTGTCCACCCTGAGGCCATCGGTCTGCCGGCACTGCCATGTCGTAAATTGGGGCTTGCACACAGGACAACTGCCCATTACCATAGTTGCACTACCTGTATACATGATATGCACTGTAAAGTTCTACATGTGTGTACAACTGTGTGTTTGGGAACATGGGGCATGCGTAGTGATGTTGTCTCACATTGTCATCCTCACAGGTCACTGCCCATGAGAAGAATGAAATATGGCAGACCATCGCCCGGGAAGTTAGGTCGGTGGGGGTCTACAGACGCCGCATCCGCCACTGTCAGAAGAGGTGGCAGGACCTTCGTGGCTGGACCCGGAGGATAGCAAGGGTTCAGCTGAAGCTGTCGCCTCCTCGCAGGAGGGGCGGACACCAGAACCTGACCCCCCACATGCTACGGATCCTGGCGGTGGTCTTTCCAGACCTGGATGGGCAGTTGAAGGCCAGACAGCAGCAAGGAGGGGGTAAGTCCATGCCTTGTTGGTGTATTTGGGTTAACCTGCACTTTGCACTCCTTCAGCCAAGTTACACTCCCACAGTTAGTCTGTCTGCTCAGACAAGTTCCATGTGGCTATATTTGGTGATGCCCCATTCACATCTGATGCCCAGGTGTGTCCCTTCCACTCTTTCACATGTGTCACTTGGGTTGTGTGTATTTACTGTTGTCCAAGGGAATGTTGACAGCAACATCAGCAAAATGTACATTGACTTGAGCTACATGGGTGAGGCTAATCTGGGACATGTGTTAGATCATTTATGGATTATTAACCTGTGCTCTGTGTGTGCTCAACATCTCTGCACTAATTGCGTTGTGGGTCAGCATTGGAGTGTGAGGTATTGACCACACACCCATGCAGCAGGCATGCACAATCGTGACACCTCAGACATTTGATGTGTATGAGTTCCAGAAAATGCATGGTCACCTGCATTGTGCTCCTGCTAATCCCATGTATCACATGGCCCATGGACAGGTCTGCCTTCTCCGGTCATCTGAGACACTCTGGCCTCCTAATCTTGTGTGTCAGCCAACACTTTGACCATTGTGAACGTTTATTATCATGTGTCTGACTCTGTGTCAAGCTGGCCTGCCATAGCTTTTCGTATTTCAGAGGTTTGCTATATGTTTGTCATGGACAGACATCTGACATGTGACTATTGGTTCTGCACACAGGGCAATACATATGTGTGTAGTCACTATAATGTGCATAATGGTGTATTCAACAGATTTGGGTCAGCAGCTTTACTATGTACTTGTGATGTCCTCTGTGATCAGGTATACAGGGTTGTAGACTCACAAACTGTGATGTGTCATGTTGCTTATGTGGCTTTATCATATTCTATCAAATGTGTGTAGCATGTGGTGACCATGTATACATGACCAGTACCGGAGTTCCATTCACAGTGCAAACATGAGTGTGACACGTTGCTGAATGTGGAGTTGGCATGCACTGCCCCTGTGACAGTAGTCAGTACTGACTGATGGGCCAGACAGGCCTGTGGCCTTATGTTACACACTAATATCTGGGGCATGCTGTATTGTGACGTGTGTCTTGTACTGCAGCCACAGTGTGCTAGCTTTACGTTTCAAGACATGGGCCGTAATGGTGTCTGGTAATGGAAGTATGTTCATCATAGCAACAATGAGGTCATGCCATCACAAATGGTGTTCCAAAACCTGAGTCAGTGGCCTGGAATGTGACATGTGTGTCAGAACACATGACAGTAACGATCAGAGCAGATCAGAGTACTGGGTAGTCTGGTAATGCCTGCACATATGGGCTGATGGGTCCATTGTCATCATGGGTACAGAGGGCATGGTTCATTGGCAGACTGATAGGTGCCAGGTTCACCTATGTGTGGTAGATTGTGATGCTGTTTTTAAATGATGCCAGGGGTTGCACACTGATGTGTTGCATTTAAGGTAATATGTCCAGTAAACACAGGTGACTGGTGTGAATCTGTTTCTCCTTGTTCACAGCATCATCGGCAGACACTGGAGGGGACAGCTCCACGGACCGTGAGGAGGGGCGCAGCCAGACTGGTTCCGCTGTGGAGGAGTCGGAGGGAGCCAGTGGCATGGAGGGTGAGGGGAGCCACACTGAGGGCGAGTCAACAGCCACTACATCTGCTGTGGACAACGAAGGCTCAAGTGATGATTCCCTGGAGGAGGCGGGTGTGCCAACACCAGAGAACACTGACAGCGAGTCTGTCCCTGCCACCTCTACAATCTCCACCCTCCCAGTTGCTCCCATCCCAGATGTCCGTGGAGCCCCCTGTGTTAGGGCAAGAGTCTCCTTCAGTCCAGGCACCGCACCCCCTGCCTCTGTCTCCCCTGCTGCCCTGAGTGTGGAGTCTGTGGACCTGCTGAAGCAGATCCATGTGGGCCAGACATCAATGCTGAGTGTCCTCCATGCTCACACTAATCTCTTGACACAATTGGTGTCATTCGTGGAAGTCATGTCAGAAACCATGTCTGCCCAACAGCGGATCAGTCAGTCCATGGACTCCTCACTGACGGCTGCAGTGTCCCTCCTCCAGCAGTCCCTCACCACACCTACCTCTGGCCCATCCACAATCCCCACTACCCTCCCCGATCCGACCACACTCACACCTGCACCGTCACACACAACACCAGACCCGAGCAGCACACGCACAGGGAAATCTAAGTCTAAACGCACCAGCACGCACACACAGGGGACTGATGGCACACACACAGGGGATAGGGTACAGACACACAGACAACCATCCACAACCACTCCGCAGTCCTCAGACACCTCTCCCGCCAAAACCTCTTCCCTGGACTCCCTTGCAAACCCCCCTTCCCAGAAGCTCTTCCTCTGTGAGCTTGGCCTCTTCCCCTCAGATACACCTGGGCCAACTCACAAGGCGAAGAGGAAGTCACCTCGCCGGGAGGGTATACCCCCCTGACCCCGCACACTCTCCCCCAAGAGCAGGGACACTGAGGCCCCCACCCGGAAATCCCCAAGAACCAGGAAGACCCAACCACATTCACACACTCCCACCACACACTCTCCGTCCTCAGGCTCCCATGCCACCACTCCTTGTGTTCCACCACCACACCCTGCCCCAGGTTCACCCACCCACCGGTGGCACATCCCCAAAGTCATTAGGCCCTCCCCCCCTTCCACAGTTACTTACACAACACCCGCCCCTCAGCCTGTTCCTGCTACTGCAGTGGAGCCCGTGTCCCCCCCAACTGTCCTGGCCCCTGCAGTGGAGCTCCCGCCCACTACATCGGACATCCTCACTGCAGTGGAGTGTGTATCCCCCCATGTGTCGTGGCCACTGCAGTGGAGCCCCAGCACACTCCATCGGACATGCTCACTGCAGTGGAGACCCCACACTAATCATGACCCATCCACTGCAGTTGCTCCTGTGACCCCTGTACCCACCACCACTCCTCTGCCCCATTCTTGTGCCCCCTGATCCTGTCCCTGCGGTGTCTGGCCTGCCACCATAGATGCCCCTCCAAAGGGTGATGTCCCCTACTGTGTGTCAGTGCAGGCAAGCTATGGGTGACATGTTGTCAGTTGTCCCCCATCATGGACTAATTTCATGGACTGGCCATTGGCCCTTTTGCATTCCGGACTGGACTTTTCCCCTTTACGTTGCTGAATAAAGTTATTTTTTGTTATTTCTTTGTATTGCATCTCATGTACATGATGTTGCTAAGGAGTGTACTTAACCCCTTCGGTGCTCGTGACGAGCTCAGCTCGTCATGCTGCGCGGTTGCGCTGTGCGCATGACGAGCTGAGCTCGTCACGACCCCACCCGCGATCGGAATGTCCAGCACACGAGCGGAATTCCGATCACGGTCAAGGGGTTAAGTTGCTGTTGTGCTATTGTCATTTGCCAAAAAGTGATATGATGTTGTGATGTGTCTCATGTGTGCCATGGTACATGAGTCATATTGCAGTATGTCTCCAAATCATCATTGGGTGTCAAGTCAGATTCTCATGATCACAACTGCTTTTGCACAGGGATTGGAACAGCCTTTGAAGTACTTCACATCTTTGTTTCCCACTGTTGCACAGGTTTAGTGCTGACATGTGCGCACATCTTACTTCTTACTGACTCGGGCCGTCAGCACCGGACATGCATTTTGATGCATGGGTGATGAACAAGTCATCTGTGTAATTAGTGCATCTTGCCATACATATGTTTGGAGTATGTGCTGGTGACTTAAGGGACACTGCAGGACACAGGCTGATGTGACCAGAACCTTCAGGCAGAATTAATAGGTGGCTCTCTGGCAGACTTCTAGTCTGACATGACTTGGCCCTGCACAGACGACTGTTGGCACAGCTGTTTTTACACATGAGTGGAGTCACCTCATGGCAGTGTGTAATCCTGTGTCATTGACTGGGTCCATGTGTTGTGTTCTGTGTGCATGTCTCTGCTTTTTTCCACACAGCCTACATTCCCTGCAGATGTTCCTGACTGTGATGCTTACTGAGTTGTCCTGTGTTTGCTATAGGTGTTAGGACTAGGTTTCCTGGGATGTAGGTGCATGGTAAATTACTGGTCATATGAGAGTCATCGGTGGGTGTGTTTGATGTAATGACCCTGGTACGTGTGCAAACTCCCATGGGACATAATCAGGATTCACCACAGCACTTTGGTGTTGCCAAAACCAGCTTGTTTTCACTTTGTGGTAGCTTCATGTGACTGGGTCACTTGTATGTGTGTGTGAGTGCTCATACTCATCAGATCCTAGCCTTCAATGTCTGTTGCTGTGAAAATGTGTTCTTTGTGGGTATCCATGTGCTCTCCATTGGTCTGGGACTGTGCCAAGGATCCCAATGTGTCAGATAAGTGTCACGTCATGCACATGTACCTCATGTTATACAGTGTGGGAGTAATTGGCAAGGGATGTTGCCTGGCCATGTGTGATGTGTTTGTACACCTTGGATCCCCCCTCCACCACTGGGATTGTCATCGGTGCATGTGCAATGTCAGGAGTCCATGTGGGCTTGGCTGCTGCTCATTGTTGCAGATCAAGGTGTGTGGCATTTGGAGTGGGCATATGTGAGTGTTCTCATGTCT